>PVKA01002177.1:0-130129 GCA_004027165.1 Ctenomys sociabilis
AAAAAAAAAAAAAAAAATAAAAAAAAAAAAAAAAAAAAAAAAAAAAAAAAAAAAAAAAAAAAAAAAAAAAAAAAAAAAGAATCAACAACAGCAGGTAAATAACATGTCAAGCATAAATCAATGAATCTTAATTATAACCATCAATGTAAATGGACTAAATTCATCAATTAAAAGAATTAGACTGGCACAGTAGATTAGGAAACAAAATCCAACAATATATTGTATACAACAAACATATATAACTCATACAGAAATTCATAGGTTGAAAGTCAAAGGATGGAAAGCAATACTACATGCACCAGCATCTCAGAAAAATCACGGTAGCAATTTTTGTTCTCAGACAGTCTCAACTTCAAACCAAGAACAATAAAATGACACAATGAAGGCCACTATATACTGGTTAGGGGAAAAATTCAAGAAGTGGTGACAATAATGAATATATACACACCAAACAAGGGAGCACCCAACAATATTAGACAAATCTTAATGGATGTGAAAAATCTAGTACCAAATACCACAATCTTAACAGGAGACTTCAACACCACCTTATCCCTAAAAGATAGGTCAACGAGACAAAAAATTAGCAAAGTGGCAGAACTGAACCAGAGCTTGGAACAAATGGGCTTAGTATACATACACAGAGTATCCCACAAAATGACATCAGAACATATATTTTTTTCAGCTACACTTGAATAGTTTTCTAAAATAGATCACATACTGGTCCATAGGTCATGCTTAAGTTTATACAAGAAAAGAAAAATTATCTCACACATATTATCTGACAAAACTGCAATGAAACTGGAAATAAACGAGACAAGAAAAGAGAAAAAAACCCTAAATACATGGAAATTAAACAACACCCTACAGAGCTACCAATGGGTCTCAGAAGAAATTCAACAATATTTACAATTCAATGAAAATTAAAGTACAATTTATTGGAATTTATGGAATAAGATGAAAGAATCTCTTAGAGGGAAAATTATACCTCTAATTCATACATTAAGAAAACAGAATAGGAACAAATAAAAATGCTCATGGTGTACCCCCAGTATCTAGAGAAGGAAGAGCAAACCAAACCCAGAGCCCAAAGACGGGAAGAAATCATAATGGTTAGAGCAGAAATTAATTCAATTGAGACAAAGAAAACAGTTGAAAGAATTAATGAATCAAAGAACTGGTTCTTTGAAAGATTAAATAAAATTGATCAGCCTGTAGCTAATGTCATCAAAAAGAGGAAAGAAAAAAATTCAAATAGAAACAATAAGTAACGAAAAGGGTACAACTATCACAGGCCTAGAGGAAATTCAGAAAATTGACAATAGCTACTTTGAGAACTTTTACTCTCACACAACAGAAGACACAGACAAACTGGAGGGTTTCCTAGGAAGGAATAAAGTACCAAAACTGAATCAAGAAGATATCACAACTCTCAATAACGCAAAAACAGCCAATGAAATATGAAATGTAATTTAAAAAGCCTTCCAACTATGAAAAGTCCAGGACCTGATGCATTCCCAGTTGAATTCTACAAGAAATTTGTGGATGATATAATCCTATACTCAAACTCTTCAAGGAAATTGAAAAGGAAGCAATCCTCCAAAAATGACTACTGCACTCAAGTTTTATACTCATACCAAGACCAGGGAAAGACTAAACTAAAATAGAATACTACAGGCCATCTACCTCATGAACATAGATGCAAAAATCCTCAATAAAATCCTAGCAAATAGAATACAGCAAATTATTTAAAAGATTATACAAGATGAGCAAGTAGGATTCATCCCAGGAATGAAAGGATGTTTTAATATACAGAAATCTATAAATATAATACACTATATGAATAGAGCCAATTCTAAAAACTACATCATCTCAATTGATACAGAAATGTTTTTTGACAAAGTGCAACACTGGTTAATTTTCAAAGTCCTACAAAAAATGGGAATAAATGGCCTCTACTTCAATCTGACAGAAGCCATCTATGACAAATCAATGGCTCATATGCTTCTAAAAGAGGAAAAATGAAATATTTTACTCTTAGATTTGGTAGCAGACAAGGATGAACTCTAACACCACTCCTATTCAATACATATATGGATTCATTTGCCAGAGCCATTAGGCAAGAGAGAAAAATAAACGGAATAAGTATAAGTAACACTTTAAACTATCATTATTTGCAGTTGACATTCTTTACTTTGAAGACCCAAAAAACTCAACCAAGGAGATAATAGAATTGGTGCAAAAATTCAGTAGCATAACAGAATACAAAATC
Organism: Ctenomys sociabilis; assembly: GCA_004027165.1. Lineage (NCBI taxonomy): Eukaryota > Metazoa > Chordata > Mammalia > Rodentia > Ctenomyidae > Ctenomys > Ctenomys sociabilis. Next base: position 2,270 of record PVKA01002177.1, read on the forward strand.
AATTCACAAAAGTCATTAGAATTCCTCTACACAGATAACACACTCAGGGGGAATTTAGAGAAATAATACCTATCACAATAGCACCAAGGAAAACAAAATACCTTGGAATTCACCTAATAAAAGAAGTCAAAGATTTTCTCAGGAAAAATTACAGTATTTTAAAAAAAGAGATCATAAAGGATTTCAGAACACGTAAGGATATTCCCTGCTCCTGGATAGGAAGACCCAACATTGTAAAGATGGCCATACCCCCAAAATTTCTGTACTGATATAGTGCAATCCCTATCAAGCTGTCACTAAAATACCTCCCAGACCTAGAGAAAATATTCATCAAATTCACTTGGAACCACAAAACACCTGGAGTAGCAAAGACAATCCTGGGCAACAAAGACAAGGCTCATATGCATACATTTCCTGACTTGAAATCATACTAAAAAGCTACTGTGATAAAATCAACATGGTATTAGCAACCAGATAGACCTGAGGATCAATGAAATAGATTAGAAGATGCAAACTCAGCCACCTGATACTTGGCAAAGAGGCCAAACATGCTTACTGGAAGAAAGATAGCCTTTTTAATAAATGCTGGTGGAAAAACTGGCTCTCTAAATTCTGAAAACTAAAACTTGACACAAGTCTATCACCATGAACTAAGCTAAAGTCTAAATGGATTAAAGATCTAAACATTAAAACAGAAGCACTCAATCTTCTGCAAGAGAAAGTAGGAGGAACTCTTGAAGACACAGGGGTAGGCAAAGAGTTCACAAACAAAAATCAAACCACACGGGTAATATCCAAAAGAATTAACAAATGGTACCTCCCCTTATTGAGAAGTTTTTGCATGTCAAAAGAGATTACCATCAAAGTGAAAAGATAACCACAAATTTGGAAAAAATCTTAACTAATAAGCATTCAGAAAAAGGTCTGCTCTCCAGAATTTATGAAGAACTAAAAAATATTAAGGCACAAAATTTTAAAGACCCAATCCAAAGTGGTCATCCAAGATGAAAACATACTTCTCTGAGGATAAAATGAAAGAAACAAACAAATATATAAAAAAATGCTCCACATACTAGCGATCCATGAAATGTAAATTAAAACAACAGTGAGATATCATCTGATCCAGAAAGAAGGGCTATCATTAGCAAATCAAATAATAACAAATGTTGGAGAAGCTGTGGGGTAAAGCGAACCCTTCTCCACTGTTGGTAATAATGTAGATTGGTACAACCATTGTGGAAATCAGTGTGGAAACTACTTCAAAACTTGGAGTGGAAATTCCATTTAAGCCAGCCATCCCCCTACTGGGAATTTTCCTCTAGGAGCTGAAAACACCATATGATAGTGAAATATGTGTACCATGTATCAAACAAGTTGCTTGTCACCTGAGGAATGGATGAACATTATGTGTTATTTTTATACAATGGAGCATTACTCAGCTAAAAAGAATGATAAACATGAAGCATTTATGCTTATGTGTATGCCAGTGGAAGACTTATTTATAAGTGAAATAAAACAGACCCACAAGTGTAAATATGATATAGTCTCCCTAGTATATGTACCCAAAAGAAGAAATACAAATGGAAAGTTATAACACAATTAAAGGGAAAATGAGAATTTGAGGATCAAACAATGAAGAGAGGGCAAGAAGAAAAGCTGGGAAACATGACGGGGCAAATCCATACATACATATCCACAAGATGTGTATGCCAATGATCCATAGAACTATCAGCAGTTACTTGGTGGGATTGTCAACCTGACTATGTATGATGATACCTGTTAACTGAGCAACTGCACTGAAGATAGAAATGTGTAATAATGGGGTCATCCTTGGAATGCCTGCCATTCTTGTCATCTAAATATGTACTGTTTGTCATGACATGCCAATTATTGTCTTACTTTCTCTCAAGTAAAATTGTTTTTAAAGAATAATAAATGAAAAAGAGACAAGAAAATAAAATGTCACTAGACAGTCCTGCTACCATGATGTACATGGTTAGATTTATAAATTTCTGTGTAAAATATGTAATTGTTTATTCATATTATTTTAATTTTTTCCATATTCTATAGAGACTTAAATTTTAATATATCAATAGTTTATGGAAAATACATGCTCTATCTTATGCCTAGCATGTTTAATATTCAGAGAGATAGGTTAAACCCAACTGCATATGTTGTAGGGCAATAATCAGATTCCCTTCTGGAAGGTTAACAACCTAATTTTGCACACCAAAAATTGGAGAAAGACAAGTTCTTCAAGGACAGCCAAAATTTTTGCCCTAGCTTTTCAAGGTCAGTGAAGACTTAGAATGTAGGAGAACCTATAGTGTAACATCATTTAACACAGGTGTTTCCCAAATTTTCTGATCAAGGAGATTATGGGGCAACAGAGGAATGTGATCAATGATGTAGTGTGGGCCTAATGAGAGTCACATGGATAGAAGACATTCTTTCATTCTTTCACAGAGAGCAAATTGGTCAAGCAATGACTGTGACTCATCCTCATGGCTCACCTTGACAAAAAATCTACAATGTGCGGTACAGGGTTTCGGGATAGGTCCTAAGGGTACTTGACTGACCTTGTCCGATACAAAAGTTACATTTCTTATAATACAGGTCTTATTTACCTTAGTCTTAACTGTCTATATAGAAATAACTTATGAAAAGTGAAGCCATGTTAATATGCTAAGCTGTGGAAGGCTCAAGTCATTACATTCAGACATTGACATTCCTGTGGGTAACCCACTACAATTGTGAACTACTGGACTATATTTGAATATATTGCTAAATTCATTCACCCACAATATTTGGATTGTAATGGAATACCCGTCTCTGATAAAACTAAACAAAGAATATATACATATAAGTGAAGGACTATTTACTAACAGTGTTTAAACAGGATGCCTACATCCTGTTCTATGAATGACTACTACAAAGACGATAATATGCAATTTATTAATTGTTGTAACTCTCCTACCAGCCTGTTTTGAAACTGTTCCATCATAACTTTTTAAAACTGTTTCATCATAACTTTTCTCAATAAAATTAATTTAAAGAAAGAAAATTATATAAAGTAAATCTTAAAAAAATTAGGTATTTAGAGCCTAGAGAGAGATCGATGTGATTGTGTAGAAAGCGTAGAAATAAATGCTACTGTTAAGATCAGGTCATTTCCAGCTAGATTACATAAGGAATTGTCCAAAAGGCTCTTGGGAAACTAAATATCCTCCACAAATATAAAATCATAGCCTTACTTAACACTAACTTAAAAAGTTACATAAAATCAATTATCAATGTAAATATAAAAGCTGAAAGTATTGAATTCATAAACAAAACAAAGGGAAATGTTTTACAGCAAATAACTCTATCAATGATTTTTGTCTATGATGCCAAAGGTACAAGCAATGAAAGAAAAACAAAATTGAAATTCATAAAATTAGAAAAGCAAAAAAAAGACATCTTTTGTATCAATCCTGCTGTACGTAGGGCTAAACCTGAGACATTTTTAGCTAAATGTTGCACCTTGAGTCCATTCTTTTCAATAAAATAACTCTAACAAATGTGTAAATATTGCATTGGGTTTTTTTGTATGAGAAACTGAAAGTGAAAATAATGACCAAATGTATAATAGATAATGAGAAAAAGGAAGAAAATCTCCCCAGGCGGAACTAAGAAGGAGTGAAAGGGAAAAGAAAGAAGAAAACTAAAAACAAAATGATAACAAAAGGTTTCTTTATCCCCACACCCCTGTCAGCATTTGTTATTGTTTGATTTCTTGATAATAACCATTTTTTCATAGTAAATGGAATCTCAATGTTGTTTTAATTTGCACTTTAATTTGCACTTCTCAAATGACAAATGTTGTTGAACATCTGTTCATTATTTATTTGCCGTTTGTATTTCTTCATCTGGGAAGTACATATTTATCTCAGATGCCCAATTTTTGGTTTGGGTCTTCGAATTTTAGGGCCCTGATTTTTTAAAATTCTTTATATGTTCTGGATGAGTCCTTTGACTTAAGAACTATTGGCTAAAATTTTTCCCACTCCATGGGTTTTCTTTTCACTCTGGAATGTACACTTGTGCAACCACTATGCAAATCAGTGTGGAGGTTCCTCAAAAAGCTAGGATTAGAGGTCCCATTTGACCCAGCTATTCCCCTTCTGAGTATCTTCCCAGAAGCAATGAAAACATCAAGCCATAGCATTATATGTGCACTCATATTGATAGCACCAAATTTCACAGCTAAATCCTGGAAGTAAACCAAATGGTCATAAACTGAGGAATGGATAAAAAAAGATGCTGTATTTTTATACAATGGAGTAGTACTCAATCATAAAGATGATAAACTTGAGACTTTTGTCAGTAAACGGATGCAACTTAAGACTGTATTCATACTATCGTTGTAGTAGTAATTCATAGTACAAGATGCAGACATGATACCCTGTCCAAACACTATTAGTACAAACCTGTATTGTTGAATTAAGAGAAAGTAGCTGTATATCTATCCTAACTATTTTGTATATACAGATATATATGCAATGTATTAGTTATTGTAACTGTCCCACTAACCTGTTTTGAAACTGTCTCATTGCTATTTGTTTCTTAATAAAATTAAGAAAAAAAAATAAGATAACAAAAGAAAAAGAAATGTAAACAGTTTTTGTAAATGAGTGGGGCAAGAGAGGTTGAAAGGAGGGCAGAGAATGGGTGAAAAACGAATCAAGTTATATCATGTACAGCAACAGGTTCCCCATGATGAATGTGATCATTATGTGTACCAAAATGTACCAATGAATTTAATTAGGAGTAACAAGCTTAAAAACAAAAAATAAAATACATTTGTATATCAAATGACTCTATATGGTTGCCATTCATCATATATATATATATATATATATATATATATATATATATATATATATATATATATATATATACGATGAGACTATATATACAGTCTTAAAAGAAAATTCGGATATTGCTACAATGTCAATGAACCCTAAAATTTTATATTCTATGAAAAATAAGCCAGAAAAGACACAAAATTGCATAATTTCAGTTACATGAAATTGCTGAAGTACTCAAATCCATAGTAACAGAAAATGCCATAATAGTCGCAGGGGCCGGGGAGAATGTGTCAAGTGGAGCGTGGAGTTTCAGTTTTGTGCTCTCCAGAGTTTCTGTTCTGGAGATCAGCAGTGCAGATAACAGCACAGCAATGCGAATGTACTCAACATCTCTTTAAAATGGTATAAAGGTCAATTTTATTATACATACAGCAAAACGTAATTTATGAGTAAAAGTGTTAATCAAAATGAAATGTTAGAATAAGAACTGCCATCATGAATAATGAGAATAACAATTGTAAACTTTGATGATTATCAAGTAGAAAATCCTAATTGACCTTTAAGATACTACAGATGAAATTCCAATAGCCAAGGGACATATACAAGACTCTACTCGGAAGTATGCTATGTGCCCATTACACCAAATACACTTTGAAAATTAGCTATAAAATTAACAATGAGCGAGCCACACTGAGCTGAAGCCACCCCTGCACTGTCACAGGAGCCTTGGTGAACCTGAGCCTGTCCCCCAACAGTTGCAGGAGCCTTACAGAATTTCAGCTCAACCCCTCAATCATCTGGGGAGCCTTGTTGAGCTGTGTCTTGCCCTGCCCACATCTCCTATTGTCGAAACCAATTTGAACCCTGGACAGAGGAGCCTTGGTTAGCCTGCCCTGCAACTCCACATTCGTAGGATCCTTACTACCCATGATCCATCCCCTACTGGGCTCACTGCTGAGCCTAGTGAACATTGGAAGTTTCACAAAAGTAAAAACTAAGAAAGAATTGATCTCAGACATCAAGCCCATCCAGAACAAGTCCTGGAGAATTAGGGAAGAACTTGAAAGTCATACACCTGCAATTTCTAAAATGATATTAACTTAAGTAAAGAAACAGCTTCATCAGACTATAGAAGAAATCATATCAGAAACAATTTCTCAAGTAAAAAGAGCAAATAAAACAATCATGAAAGAATTGCTCAGTACATTCGAAAGGGCACATAGATAAAATAATACAGGAGAATAGAAAAATGATGAAAACATTAAATGAAAATAAAGGGAGAGAAGTAGAATGCATGAAACAGATCCACACTAATATCCAGAAAATTATGAATTCCATTGAAAGTTGGCAAAACCACTCGAATTAAACTGAAAATAGACATTCTGACCTTGAAGAGAGTGATTGTGAAGGGAATGATCTCTTTAAAATGACAAAGATGAACCCATTTTAAAGGTCATTGAAGATCCTACAAAAGAGTATCAATCTTGTGTCAGGTTATATACATATCTTTTCATGTGTGTGTCAGTGAATGTATGTGAGTGTAAAAGACAAGGAAAAAATAATACAAAGTCAGTGCAAAATGGAAAGATACTTTTCAAAGTTTCCAATACTACAAGAAAATGTCATAACATGTCTTAAAAGTAGATTGTAAGTCAAAGATACGTATAAGCGCAGCATGATGCCAGAAAGACCTCTCCCAGCAATGCCCTTTCCCAGCAATCCCGGGGTCCCAGAGATAGCAAAGCTTAGCCAGTGAGTTAGAGCTCCAGGCCCGCCGAGACAGAGCGACGTCTCCCGGGGCCCAAGAAACAGCACAGCTTGGCCAGGAAACAACAGCGGGGAACCACAGGAGCTACAGCAAAAACAAACAGAATACAACAGCTAGATCCAGGACAGGCATAACTAGATAATCTCAAACTTAATAGTCTGACACCTGAATCTCGTTGCACACTAAGGTTATAGCTGCACCAAAGCTCTACACCAAAGGTCAGAGGTCAGTGCTATACAAAATAACAAAGACAAGGAGAAAATGCAATCTCAGGCTTCAAGTCCACCAGTAAGTGCAGAGGACACTAGCTCACCTGCAATGAATGAATTAGCAGATATGGAAGCAAAGGAACAACAGCAAAAAGGTATAGAGGAAACCAGACGAGAATAAATTCCCCAAATAAAAAAATATCTGAATACATAGCATCTGAATTAAAGAATCAAATGCACAAACATCAGGGTGAAAAACGAATGCTCAACCAGAACAAGTGCAGAGCACTATTCCAGCTGAAACGTATAAATAAACAGCATCTGAAGCAAAGAAACAACAGCAGAAAGGTCATGAGGAACTCAAAGCTGAAATAATTTCTGAAATCAAAAAAGAATTCTTTGAAAAAGAAAAAGAATTCTTTGAAATCATAGCAACTGAAATGCAGAAACAAGTCTGGAAATATGCAGAGGAAACCCATATTGGAAGAAACTCTGCAGAAAAAGAATCAATAACTCCCTATAAAAAAAGATATAGATTTAAAAAATAGAGATAAAAAACATGATGGATTGCTTGAATGAGTAATACAGAAAAGAAATAAAACACATGAAACAGAGTCAAAGAGATATTGAAGAACTAGAAGTATCAATCACGACTCTACAAAACTGAGTGAAAGCAAAGACAGAATTTCAGATTTAAAGACGCTGGTGCAGTTAGTGAACAGGTGAGAAATGATCTCATAAAAACGAAAATGCAGTAAAAAATAATCCATTACCTGCAAGATGAGGCCAAGATGAACAATGTGAGATTAATTGACATCAATGAGAATGAAGCTGTCAATACAAATGACATAAAAAGAATTTGGGGAGAAGTAATCGCAGAAAACTTCCCAAACATGAAGAAACAACCCAACATTCAGGTTATCAAAGCATAGAGAACACCAAATAAATAACTTCCACCCAAATAAAAACACACCAAGACACATAATAGTCAAGAAGCCAGAAATCCAACACAAAAATAATATACTGAAAGCTGTTAGAGAGAAGAAGCAGATCACATTCAAAAGAAAATCCATCAGAACTACTTCTGACTTCTCTACAAAAACCACGAAGGCAACAAGAGCATGGAGCAGAGTTCTTCATGTCCTGTACAAAAACAAATACTAGCCCAGACTAATATACCCTGCAAAACTCTCTTTCAAGTTTGATGGAGAAGTGAAATACTTCCCATGACAAAGATCAACTAAGGAATTTCATGATGACAAAGCCATCCCTATGCAGGCTTCTGAAAGATATTCTAGAGAGAGACCTCAATGACCAGAACACCACAAATGAGAATGGAAGGAACTCACTAAACAGCACGGACACTTTAAGCACAGAATACAAAGGAGTAAACAACAGCAAGTAAATATCATGACAAACATAAGTCAGCACATTTCAATTATAACCATCAATGTAAACAATTCTCCAATTAAGAGAAATAGACTGGCACAGTGGATTAGAAACAAAATCAAACAATATGCTGTACACAAGAAACACACTTAACTCAAAAGGACATTCATAGGCTCAAAGTCAAAGGATGGAAAAAATACTATATGCCCCAGTACCTCAGAGAAAAGCAGGAGAAGCAATTCTGTTCTCAGACAGTCTCTACTTCAAACCAAGAAGGATCAAACAGCACAAAGAAGGCCACTATATATTGGTCAGGGGAAAAATTCAAGAGCAATAAGTAACACTCATAAATATCTATGCACCAAACACAGGAGCACCCAACTATATAAGACAAATCTTAACAGACATAAAAAACCTAATATCCAATTCAAAAACCTTAATAAGAGACTTTAACACCCCCTTATCTCAAAAACATAGGTCAACCAGACAAAAAATTAGCAAAGAAGTAGCAGAACTGAACCAGAGCTTGGAACAAATGGACCTGGTAGACATTTACTCAGTGTTCCATCCAACCACAGCTAAATACACATTTTTTTCCAGCTGAACATGTGTCATTTTCTAAAATAGACCACATACTAGTCCATAGGTCATGCTTAAGTATTTGCAAGAAAACAGAAATTATCCCATACATACTCTGCATCCATAGCTCAAGGAACCTGGAAACAAACTACAAAAAAAAAAAAAAAACCAGAAAAACCTCTAAATACATAGAAATTAAGCAACACCCTTCTCAAAAATTAATGGATCATACATGAAATTAAACAAGAAATTTAACAATATCTACAATTCAATGAAAACTCATGGACAACTTGGAATTTATGGGATGTGATGAAAGCAGTTCTTAGAGGGAAAATCATACCTATGAACTCAAACATTAGGAAAATAGAATGGGAACAAATAAATACCCTAATGTTGCACCTCAGACACCCAGAAAAAGAAGAGCAAACGAAACCCAGACCACAACGACTGAAGAAATATAAAGATTAGAGCAGAAATTAATTCAATTGAGATTGAAGAAAACAGTTCAAAGAATCCACAAATCAAAAAGCTGGTTGTTTGAAAGACAAAATAAAGTTGATAAGCCTCGAGCCAACCTCTTCAAAAAGAGGAAAGAAAAAATTGAAGTACATGCAATAAGGAATGAAAAGGGTGAAATCATCACAGACCCAGCAGAAATTCAGAAGATTATCAATAATTACTTCGAGAATATTTACGCTCACAGAATAGAAGACACAGAAGAAATGGACAGATTCCTCAAAAAGTACAAATTACCAAAACTGAACCAAGAAGAAATAACAACTCCCAATAACCCAATAACAGCCAATGAAATATGAAAAGTAATAAAAAGATTACCAACAAAGAAAAGTCTAGGTCCTGATGGATTCACATCTGAATTCTACAAGAATTTATAGAAGATATAATCCCTACATCCTCAAACTCTTCAATAAAATTGAAAATAAGGCAGTCCTCCTGAAAACATTTCTGCAGGCAAGTATTATACTGATTTCAAAACCAGGGAAAGACACAAAGAAAAAGGAAAACTACAGGCCAATTCATTCTTGAATACAGTTACAAAAGTATTCAATAAGACCCTAGCAAATAGAATACAGCAAATCATCAAGAAGATCACACACCATGATCAGGTAGAATCCATCCCAGGGACGCAAGGATGGTTCAATGTTCAAAAATGTATAAATGCAGTACACTATATTAATAGACTGAAATCTAAAAACCACATGATCATGTCAACTGATGCAGAGAAAGCTATTGACAAAGTCCAACACATGTTCATGTTCAAGGTCCTACAGAAAATTGGAATAGATGGACTCTATCTTAACTTGATAAAAGCCATCTATGACAACCCAAAAGCTAATATAATCCTAAATTGGGGAAAAACTCAAATCTTTTATTCTTAAATCAGTTACAAGACAAGGATGTCCTCTGTCACCCTCCTGTTCAATATAATCTTGGAATCACTAGCCATTAGAAAAAAGGGAGAAGTAAAGGGAATAAGAATAGGTAAAGAAGAAGTTAGATTATCACTATATGCAGATGACATGATAATTTACGTGAGAGACCCCAACAAATTCCACCAAGAAACTACTAGAACTGATACAGAAATTCAGTAGCACAGCAACATACAAAGTCAATACATTCCTCTACACAGAAAACAAGCACACTGAAAGGGAAACAACAGAAACAATACCTTTTACAACAGCAACATGAAAAATGAAATACTTTGGAATTCACTTAAGCAAGGAAGTGAAAGATCTTTTCACAGAAAATTACAACACCTTAAGAAAAGAGATTATAGAGGATTTCAGAAAATGGAAAGATATTCCATGCACCTGGGTAGGAAGAACCAACATCGTGATGGGATGGAGTATGGCCATATTCCCAAGATTGCTATACAGATTTAATGCAATCCCTATCAAATTGCCACCAACATACTTCCCAGACCTAGAGAAATCATTCTTAAATTTTATGTGGAACCAGAAACGACCTAGAATAGCAAAGGTCATCTTGGCCAATAAAGACAAGGCAGGAGGCATCACAATTCATGACACGAAATTATACTGCAAAGCCACTGTGATAAAATCAACATGGTTTTGGCAACAAAATAGATCTGAGGATCAATGGGATTGATTAGAAGATGCAAAGGCCACTAAAAACACACTGAGCCACCTGATCTTCCACAAAGTGGCCAAACACTGTTACTGGAAAAAAGATAGCCTCTTTAAAGTATGGTGTTTGAAAAACTGGCTTTCTAGATGCTGAAAACTAAAACTTGACCCAGCTCTATCACCATGCACTTACCTAATGTCAAAATGGATTAAAGATCTAAACATTAAAACAGAAACACTCAATCTTCTGGAAGAGACAGTAGGAGGAACTCTCAAAGACATAGGCCTAGGCAAAGAGTACATGAACAAACATGTATTCACATGGGAAAAACTTGAAAGAATTAACAACTTGGATCAACACTTACTGAGAAGTTTCTGCACATCAAAAGAAATTGTCAACAAAGTGAAAAGAGAACCCCAATAGTTTGAAAAATCCTAACTGATAAGCCATCACACAAAGGTCTGCTGTCTAGAATATATAAAGAACTAAGATATAACAAGGCCCTCAAATTTAAAGACCCAATTGAGAAATGGGGATCTTAGATGAATACACATTTCTCAGAGGACAACATTAACGAAGTGAATAAATATATGAGAAAAAGCTCCACATAACTAGCCATCCATGAAATGCAAATAAAAACAACACTGAGATGCCATCTCACTCCAGAAGGAATGGTTATCATAAGGAAATCAACCAACAACAAATGTTGCAGAGGTTGTGGGGAAAAGGGAACACTTCTCCACTGCTGGTGGGAATGTAGACTGGTATAACCATTGTGGAGATCAGTGTGGAGACTCCTCAAAAGCGTAGACTAGAAATCCCATTCAAACTGGCTATCCCCCTACTGGGAATTTTCCCAGAGGAAGTGAAAACATTATATCATGGTGATATATGTGTACCTATGTTTACAGCAGCATATTTTGTGATAGCAAAATCTTGGAAACAACCAAGATGTTTGTCACATGAGGAATGGTTGAAAAAGCTGTGGTATTTCTATATAATGGAGTATTACTCAGCTATAAAGAATGATAAACTTGAAGCATTTATATTAGTGGATGCCACTTGGACATACACTCATAAGTGAAATAAACCAGACACACATGTGCAAATATCATATAGTCTCCCTAGTATAAGAAGTGAAAAGAAGAAATATAAATGCGAACATACAACAACAACTAAAATCAACTGAGTCTGATAAGGCAAACTGAATGGTATATGCTGCAGGATATTAATCAGCTTTTTGTCTGAATGATTAACAACTGAAGTTCACAGATCAAAATTGGAGAAATAGAAGAGCTGCAAGGCCAGCCAACAGTTTGGCCCTAGCCTTTCAAGGTCAGCGAAGACTCAGGGCATAGGAGAACCTGTACTGTAACATCATGAAACTTTTGCCCCTAATTTTCTGATGAAGAGGATTATGGTGCCACAGAGGAAAGAGACTGATGATCTATAGTGTGCCTGTGGAGTCACATGGTGAGAAAACTTTCAGGCTCTCATAGAGAGCAAACTTGTGAAGCTTTGGCTGTGACTCATCTGCATTGATGGCACAGACAAAGAATCTACAGAGTAAGGTACAGGATTACAAGATAAACCCTGAGGGGGCTTCACTGACCTCATAAGAAACAAAAAGTGCATGTGTTGGTATATAGGTCTTGCTCTATGTAGGTCTTAATCATCCAGCAAAAAAGTATAAAAATGAGGTATACACCATGGAATTATTAGAATATTTTGAATTTGTATAATGAAAATATTTTACGCTTTGTGTTCAAAGGTATGTTTGCTAAGCATAAAATTCAATGAGGGCATATCATTTTTTTCAGTCTTTTGAATTAATTAGTCTAGTTTCCTACACACTAGCTCTTTTTTTTTCTAGTGCAAATAAGAGGTAATTTAATTTTGTTCTTCCAGAGCTAATATTTTTATGTATATGCTTTAATGATTTTTTTTACAATTACTTTTGGACAATTTCATTTTTGTATATCTTGGTATGATTTTACATAAATTTCTTGTGAAAAAGATTCATTTTTCTGTTGAGCTATAAATGGCTATGGTCGACAACTTCTTTGGATAACTCACAATTGTTGTGGAATGCTGGACTGTGTTGGATTGTGTCATCAAGTTTAAGCACCTAAGTTAGTCTAATGACAATGGAGTGCCCATCTTTGACAGGTGTAGACAAAGGAAGTGGTATAGAAAGGAAGAATCATGATGTGTGTGTATGGACAGTACAGTTGGGATAGATAACACAGTGCTTCTACATAATTCTATGAGAGGCAAGATTTGCACTAATCGTGGTTAGACAAGATATTATGTCAGCTTCCAGTACGATGGACAACCACTAGGAAAATATCAAGGTAGAAAGTAGTAATTATGGAATCTTTGATGTAATTCAGGTATAAAAATAAGATACGCAAACAGCTACACTCTATTTACTGATAAGAGACATACGGTGTAATAATGTCTGTAAGTATAACATCATGTATGCACCTTCTATGATACCAAAACATTATGAAAACAGTTTGCAATGTGTTAATTTATCAAATCCATCTTGTCAAGGTATCTTAAAACTATCTCATTGATCTTTGTACTTCAACAAAACAAAAATTAAAACAATAAAAAATAAAAATAAAAAAGGATTCATTTTTCTTGGAAACGTGGTGCTATAATTTCAAATAAATTCAGAAATTTTAATTCTTTAAATTTTTATTGCCTACCCATTTTACTTTGAGAATTCTAATTATAGAATTCTCATATAGAAATTTATAAATTTCATATAGAAATTTATATGAATATAAATTTCTTGAATTTGGCACAGAGTAAACTATTATATTACTGATCTTTAAATTCTTTCTTCTTTTTTATTTTATTAATTTAACTTTGTGAATAATTTATTTACAATGTGCAATCTATTATTAATCTCATGGTACGTATTCCTTTCGGAAATGTTTCTTTAAAATTGACTCTGTCTACATCTTATGCCTTCCACACTTGAATATTTGTCTACAATTTTTTATATGTATATAATTGTTTTCAATAAAATTAATGAAAGAAAATAAAATAAAATGTCCTCTGATCATTTTACATAAGGATGTAAGCATTAAAAATCAATGATATTATCAAACCTCTGTGAAGGTGTCACTGTAGTGATAACATGATTCTGTTATTTTATTACACTGATCACAAATGATTAAAATCTTAGAAAATAAATTAGTAAATAGAACCACCAAAAATGTCACTCAGACAGATGACTCAGTGTATTTAAATGAAATTTTATATTCTTAGGGTATAAATAAATCTTTTCTTTTAAAAAATGACAAGGAATCAGAAAATAACAATTAAACACTACCGGATGATGCAAATATAACAATATGAGATGTACAGTTGTCAACAAAATAACAGGAGTGAACAAAAACGACATAAAAAGACTGTTTGAAGAAGCAAGAAGAAAAGAATGTGACATACAGATAAGTGATAGATACAGATTTCCAATTAGCTATGAACAAAATAAACCTACACTGAGACACATGATAATTGAGATCCCAGAAATTCAATAAAAGAACAGAATATTTAAAGCTGTTAAGAGAAAAAATGTCACCTATAAAGAAAGGCCCAGCAGTATCACAGCATAATTCTCAACTAAACCATTAAGTCAAGAGGAGCTTGGCATGAAGTATTTCAAATCTAGAAATAACTTCCAACCCAGATTAATATATTCAGAAAAACTATCTTTCAAAATTACTATCGAAATAAGATACTTCTATGATGAAGAACAACTGAAGGCATTCATGACCTCCCAAACAACCCTCCAAAAATACTAACAGTTATTCTAGAAAGAGAAAAAAATGACCACCTTTTCAAGAACAACAATAGAAAGGAATCATAACATGAGAAAAATATTTACTACATATAACCATCAATGTAGATGCCTCAATTCACCAACCAAAGAAACAGACTGACAGAGTGGATCAACAAACACATTTAACTCATAAGAAAATAGGCTGAAAGTCAAAGGATGGGAAACAATACTCCATGTGACAGGAACCCAGAAAAAACAAAAGACATAGTAGCTATTCTTGTTGTTGACAATGCGAACTTCATACCAAGTGTGATTAAAAGGCACAGAAGAAGTCACTGCATACTTGTTAAGGGATAGTGCAGGAGGAAGAGATGACAATTATAAATATATATGCACCCAGTATAGCAACACCCAATAATATAAGCCAAATTTTAACAGACATGAAAAATCTAAAGAGCACACAATTGTACTGGGGAAATTTAACACTGATGGTGTTCACGTTTGTGTATCTGTGTGTGCATGTATACATATGTACATACATATACATGTGCTCATGTTTTTTGAGCAAAATCATTTAATTTAATATTTCCTCATAAAAATATGATAAAACTCAATATCTTTTGGGTGCTATACAATATTTCCTACTTGAAATTTATCTTGAATTTCTTCAGCTCCTACAGCCTACTTGTCAAAGCATATGTTCTACAACATCAACCATATATTATTCTTCATATAAACTAAAGTATTTGTGCTTAATCCAAAACCTAACAGTCTTTGAATGTGCACTAACCTGGGCTTATAATTTTTTAATCCTTTATGTAAATTTCTTGTCCAGGTTGCGAGACCCCAGCTCAGTGATGCTATAATCAAACTTATTCCTCTGGGGTCTTGTCCTAAGGACAGTGAAAAATGAGGCTGACAGAAAAGCAGTGGGGAATGAATCAAGTGCAATTTTATTTAAAAGAACAAAGAAAAAGCCACACTACTTGAGATGCACTCAAGGGAGTTTGCCAGGGTGGTGCCTTCATTCAAGTATTTATAAGCGGGCTCTTAGTGAGCTAGTGAGCTATTTTTTGGACAAATAAGAACGAAACCATAATGAAATGTGCTTCTCACTTTTAACTACTAACATTAGAAAAAACAGGCTTCCCCTTCTCTCCAGCTTCCCAGGGCATCTCAGTTTGCCTCAAGCCCTTTTCCTAATAAGAATGGGCTGTAATTTTATCTACATTTATGAGAGGAGAGAGATTTCCCCAATTCTCCTCCTTCTCAAAGCATATCTCAAGTTACCCAGGCTCTTGCCTTTTGAAATAATGATTTTGTTGTTTAACTTTTGGATGGGCCACTGATGTCAGAAGAACTCATGCTCATCTGCTTCCCTGCCTTCTGAAACCTTGTGGCAAAAGGGACAGTTTCTATTTTTCCTAATTTTATTCAATGAATTCAGAGCCTCACTTCACAGTAGAAGACCATCTGTCCTTGCTTACAACTACTACTATGCTTTAGTAGTCAGGTTCTGTTATGTCCTCCTTGACCCATGGAATTAACTTCAGTATTTTTTTATTTAAATAATGAGATGAATTAAAAAATTAAACTATAAAACATTAAGCCTTGTGAAACACTGGTACCTAATTGGTTGATTCATTTATTTCTTTTCCAAAAGAGTTCTACAAGTTATCAGCCTAGCACTATGTTGGGTTGGAAATAAGCCTCCAATCTCAATTTGTCACTGCAGACAATGAAGCACTTGAACATTAAAAACTTTTGGAGCCAGGGAGAAAGTTCAATAGAATAAGCCCTTGCCTGGCAAGCACACAGTCTGAGTTCAATCCCCAGTTAGAAAAAAAAAAAAAAAAGAAGAAGAACATTAAAAACTTTCAACAAGGCATTTTGCTTTAGTAGATGGGTACAAGCATAAGGTAGTAGGCACACAGAACAAAAAGGTGTTACCCATTTTACCCCCAGTGCAGGAGAAGCAGCTGACCTTTAAATGCATTGGATGAATTTAAAGGGTTAGAGGCTATCCCAGTAAACTAACTGGAATGGGACACATGAAAAGGGGCGCATGCATTGCTGAATAAGCCAGAGCATATGTGGTCTGGAAAACTAAGGGCTCCATTTTTGTGCCAAGAGAAGCAGTAGTTAAAGAAAGGGAAAATGAGGCTTGAAAAGGAAAGTTCTTGATTCTTTATCATGGAAAGCATTTGTGTTCTGGGCAAAAGGACATATTCACCATTTCTTGGAACTGTAGATATTAATGGGGAGGTGCAAGGTAGAGAATCCATGGCTGGCTCATTAAGAACCAAAACACAGTTGCTCTGGCCTAGTGACTTGACAGAAAAGACTAAGCCCATTTGTTCAGATGAAAAGAGCTTAGCAGGCTGAGAAGACCAGGAAGCTGGGTCTTGAGTTCAGGGTATCATCCAGTGCACAAATTCCTGGAGTATGACTTTACATTCCAATTTTACCATTATTCAGTTATGAACTTGCTAAGTCCTGACTGTTTTCCCTTACATGTTTCATACATATGTTAGAGAAGCCTATTTCTTCATGTTCTCAGAGCCATCATAAATATGAAAGGATATATTTTCATAAATCACTTATAAACACAAAGTTTCATGAAAAAACAATGAGTTATAATGGAAAACAGCATGTGCTGTGAATTTCTTAGGATTTTCCAGCATAGTTTCTATTCTAGTAACCCCTTATGCATTTCTGTAAGTGCTTGCAGCTTCAGTTGTACATGTGCAAAAAGACAATAATAACTATCTCAAGAATACTGGAAGCATAATTTTAAGTATAGTAAGTGTCAACTGCAAAAGCCTTCAGAAAATTTAGCTATGATTTTTTGTGATTTTATTTCAGTGTGCCCAATTTACACATTACTGGATATTTCTTCTTTCCTTCTCTTCCCTAATACATAATACATGGAGATATATGGTGGCTGATAAATACTAATTAAAGTGAAATGGATCTGAAATTTGCTACTTAATAAATCACGCAAAATTAATGGAAAATATACACTTATTTTTTTTTGCAAGCTGAGAAACGTGTAAATGAGACAAAACAAGTCGATGTGCTTTTATTGATATATTTGTGATGTTACATTAATATATTTTGAATATATTGCATACTATATTATGTATTTTCACAATATCTAATATTTTGCTTTACTATTTAATATTATTTTACATAATTAGCTTCTTTTAATCCTTACATTTATTGTACCAATTGAATTTAATTTATTACAGTAGGGGATTTTTTAAATTGAAATAGACTTTTGAGATGCTTTTTATAAATTATTTTTTATTGTTATATAATTTCTTTATTAATTTGAGAAACAAATAGCAACGAGACAGCTTCAAAACCTTTTAGTAGAACAGTTTCAGTAATTAATACATTGCATATTGTAGTCTTCTTAGTGGTTATTCATAGTACAAGATGCAGACATAATATCCTGTCCAAATACTATTAGTAGAACTCTTTCTTCTCAATCAATAAAAAGGAAGTGACAGTATATCTATCCTGTTTTGTATATACAGACATATAATGGTCTTTCCTTTGTATCCCTTTTATTTAGTTTTGTTAGAGACAAGTATTCCACTGCCATTAAAATATTGTAGATGCACGAATTCAGTAAAACAATCCAATATAGTCCAGTAGTCCATAATAGTAATAGGTTATCTGTAGAACTAGCAAGGTCAGAAGTTGTTCATTTGAGTCTTTCACTGCTCAGCATATTAATATGGCCTTATTTTTATACCTCGTTTTTATATGTTTCTGCTGGATGGTCAAGACCAAGATAAAGCAAGACGTATCAAAAGAAATGTAATTTTTGAATCAGATAAAGTCAGTCAAGTCCCCTCAGGATTTATACTGTAACCCTGAACTGCAGTTTGTAGAAGAGAAGCTTATTATTACTCTACAAAATATGTAGATGGATTCAACCTCATTCTCTGTCTGAATATCAAACATCTTAGGCATAACATGGAAAAAGGTCTTCCATCGAGCATTTATATATAAAACTTTAAGTCCCTACAGAATATGCAGAAAAAATTAAAATAATAAAAAATATTTTTAAAATATGAATAAACAATTACGTATTTTTAAATAGTAATTTAGAAATCTAACTATATACAGCATTGTAGCAGGACAGTCCTGTAACTTTTTCTTCTTGTCTTTTTTTCTCACTTTGTATTAACCTTTTTTTTTAAACAAATGTTTAACTGAGAGACAGTATGGCAATAATTGGAATGTCATGACAAGTAGTACATATTTAGAAGACCAGGATGACAGGCATTCCAACACTTCCCTACTATTACACATTGCTATCTTCAGCGCAGTTGCTTAGTTCACAGGTATCAGCATATATGGTTAGTCAGGGCAAGAATTCTACCAAATAACTGCTAGCTTCAAAAACCTGTAGACATTTCTCACGATCACTGCCTTACCCATCTTGTGCATATAAATATATGGCTTTGTCCCTGTCATGTTTCATACCATGTGTGTAGAGTGTTTTTCTGTTTTCCTGTTTCATTAATTTCCAGTTTCATTGCACTGTGGTTGGATAATGTGCATGGGATAATTTCTGTTTTCTTGCACATACTTAAACATAACCTATGGACTAGTATGTTACCTATTTGAGAAAATGACCCATGTGCAGCTAAAAGAAATGTACACTCAGCTGTCATTTGGTGGAACACTCTATATGTCCACTAAGTCCATTTGTTCCAAGCTCTGGTTCAGTTTTGCTACTTCTTTGATAATTTTTTGTTTGCTTGACCTATATTTTAGGGATAAGATGGTGTTGAAGTCTCATGTTAATATTGTGGTACTGCATATTAGACTTTTCATGTCCATTAAGATTTGTCTTACATAGTTAGGTGCTTCCATGTTTGGTGTGTATACATTTATGAGTGTTACCACTTCCTCTTGAATTTTTCCCTTAACCAGTACATAGTGACCCTCTTTATTGTGTTTGATCACTGTTCCTTTGAAGTAGAGACTGTCTGAGAACAGTATTGCTACCTTTGCTTTTTTCTTAAATCCAGGGGCTTGTAATATTGTTTTCCATCCTTTGATTTTAGCCTATGAATTTCTTTTTGAGTTAAATGTGTTTCTTGTATACAGCATATTGTTGGATTTTGTTTCCTAATCCACTGTGCCGGTCTATTTCTTTTAATTGATGTATTGATTCCATTTAAATTGATGAATATAATTCAGATGTATTGATTTATGCTCCACATGTTATTTGTGTGCTGCTGTTGACTCATTTTTCTCCTGTGTTTAATTGTGTATCCTATTTAGTACATTCCTTCACTTCTCGTTTGTGGAGTTCTGATCATTTTGGTCTCTCTCTAGATCTTCTTTTAGTAGTCTGTGTAGGGTTGAGTTTATCATCATGAAAGTCCTTAACTGTTTTTTGTCATGAAAGTATTTCACTCATCAAACTCATTCACCAAACGTGAGAGTTTTGCAGGGTATAGTAGTCTGGACTAGAATTTGTATTCATAGAGGACTTGAAGTACTCTGCTCCGTGCTCTTCTTGCCTTCATGGTTTGTAAAAAGAAATCTGCCATTATTCCTATGAGTTTTCCTTTCAATGTGATCTGTTTCTTTGCTCTGGTGGTTTTCAGTATATTGTTCTTGTGCTAGATTTCTGGAATCTTGACTATTATATATTTTGGTGTATTTTTAATTGGGTTGAAGTTACTTGGAGTTCTGTATGCTTTGCTTAACTGGATGTGAGATTGTTTCCTCATATTTGGCTAGCTTTTTGCTATTACTTCTGACCATATTCTTATTATATCATTTTTATTGACTCCTTCTTTCTCATTGATGCCTATTAGTCTCACATTGTTCATCTTGGCATAGTCTTATAGATAATACATTTTTTTCCTGTATTCTAGTTGTTTTTAAAAAGATCTTTTCTTACCTTTTCACTAGCTGAGACAGTGTCTTCAAGATCTGAAACTCTATCTTCACTTTCACTCAAACAGTTTTGCATGCTTGTGATTGAAATTTTAAGTTCCTTTATATCTCTTTGACTCTGCTTTCATGTTATCTTTTTCTTTCCTGTATTGCACTTTCAATGAATTCTTAACCTTTCTAATCTCTTCCAATTTTTTATCAGTGTCTTCTTGAGAAGTACTTATTAATTCTTTTACTATAGAGATTATTTCTGTTATGGTTTCCTCTATATATTTCTGCATTTGATTCTTTTCTTCAGACACCATTAATTCAGAGATTTCTTTTTATATTTCAGAGATTAATTCTGACCTGAGTTCCTCTATACCTTTCTCCTATTGTTTCTGTACTTCAGACACTATTAATTCATACATTTCAGCTGAGATTGTGTCCTCTGCACTTGTTCTGTCTGGGCTCCAGGCCTGAGACTGCATTTTGCTCCTTCTCTTAGCCAATTTGTATACCACCGACCTCTGAGCTTTTATATAGAGTTTTGATGCAGTTATAACCTTAGCACCTACATAAATTTCGGTACAGATCTATTAAGTTTGAGTTTATCCAGTTTTGCCTGGTTTGGGTCCAGCTATTGTGCTCACCTCCTTCCTGCTGAAGCCCTTGGAAGTGAACCTATTGTGCCCCTCTTGCACAACAATGAACCTTTTGCTCCCCTCTGCTTTACTCCTTGCTCAGGAGGTATAGGGGAGTGCAGAAGTTCTCCCACAACCTAGCCTGACCTGGGTTTGGGCTGGGTCTAAGGTATCCCAAGAGTGCAGCAGAAGTTCCCACTCATTTGGTGGGCTTGGAAGATGGACTCCTAGGGTTGGAGGGGTCGCAAGGGCTGTGCAGTGCATCTCACTCATGCAGTGTGCCTGAGTATGGTCCAGAGGGGTCCCGTTGGCCTAGGGGAGCTGGAAACTGTCCCACACACTCGCCAGTCCTGGGCTTGGCCAGGCTCTGGGGTGGACCAAGAGCATTGCAGTGTTCTCACTCACTTGGTGGGCTTAGAGGATGTATTCCAAGGAGTGGAGGGGTCTTGACTGCATGGCAGAGGGTCTCACTCATGCAGCATGCCTGGATTTGGCCCAGAGAGATCCCGTGGGCACAAGGGAGCTATAAATTATTTTATTTTAAAGAGAATAAGAAACAATGAATAAATTAGAAATGATATAGAACGCCAAAAAGCAGGATAATAGAAATTCAACAATGGTTGTTATATTGACTATCCTTGTCTTCAAAGCAGTTTCTCAGATTACTAGTTATAAACATATAAAATGTTCAAAACATTTAAGCATTAAGTGGTCCTTTCAAAAAGAAAGAATGAACAGTTCAATTATATTTGCTCATGTATATATTTTTCTTTCTCTTTCTTTTTATTTGTTTCTCTCTCTGTTTTTTCCTTCCTTCCTTCCTTCCTTCTTTCCTTCCTTCTTTCCTTCCCATCAGCCCACTTCTTTCATTTTGAGCCCTTAATAAATAGACATTGTTTCAACATTTAGTATTACAAATTAGGCTGCTGTATATGGAGGTGTGCATTAATTACTGTAGTACAATGTTTTTTGTTTTTTTTTCCTTCTGGGAAGATACCCAGATGAGCAATAGCTGAGTAGAAAGGGACCTTAAACACTACTTTTGTGAAGAATTGAAACACTGATTTCTTTTATCTATCTATCTTTCTTTTCTTTTCTTTTTTTTTTTTCTGTATTTAGGACAGGGTCTATGAGGTCTCACTACTAGATTGAACTTGTAGTAATCCTCCTATTTCCAGCCTCCCAAACGCTAGGATTACAGGTGCATACCACTATGCCCAGTGTCAGTCACCATCTCAGTGTGCCCTGAGGGCAGGACCTTCACGGTGTGCCTGGTATTGAACTCCAACTTCTGTGTTCTGCCTAAGCAGGTGCTTCAGTCTGCTGAGCTATCTAACCAGCCCCACAACATTGATTTCTATAGTGGCTGTGCCAGTCTACACTCCCATTAAGAGTGGAGAAGTGTTCCTGTTTAACCCCAGCACATAAGCATTTACTATTGGTTGATTTTAATAATAGTGATTTTTCTGTCATGAGATGCAATATCCGTGTTTTAAATTTTGTTTTTCCAACGGCCAATTACATTTAATATTTTTCATGTATTTATTTGTCATTTGCATTTCTTCATCTGAAAAGTGTACATTCATCTCAGCTGTCCATTTTAGGACTCAGTCTTTGAACTTTTGGACTCTGACTTTTTAAATTCTTTATATGTTCTAGACAGAATTCCTGAGTCTAAGGGACAAAATGTTTTTCCCAAATGGTGGTTTTTCTTTTTTCTTTTTCTTTATTTTTTTGGTGATTTCTTTGATGTGCAAAAAACTCTAATGAGATGAGGTCTTGCTATGCAGCTCAGACTCATGGTGATCTTCCTGTCTCAGCCTCCCCAGCACTGGGATTACAGGTGTGTGCCCCCACACCTGGTTCTTAGGTGGGCAATTTGCCACTGCATAGTGCCAGGGATCTAATCAGTTGGTTATTTTCCAAGCAGGTTGTTTTTTATTCAAAGATTCTCTGCTTAACCTTAGGTCTTAAAGATTTTTATCTACTTTCTCTTCTAGTAGATTTAGCATTTCTGCTTTAATACGTAGCTCTTTGATATATTATGTCTTTACTTTGATGTACGGTGATACACGTGGGGCTGGTTTTAGTCTTTGGCATGTAGAAAGCAAGTTTTCTAGCCATTTATTAAAGAGACTATGTTTCTTCCAGTAAACATGGTTGATCTCTTTTTCCAAGCTCAAGTGGCTGAGTACAATTTTAGTTATGTCTACACGTTCTAATTTGTTCCACTGATGCTGTTTGTTTTGATGCCAGTACAATGCTGATTTTTATCATAGCACCTTTGTAGTATACTTTTGCGTCAGGGACTGTGATGCCTCCTAGCTTGCTATTATAGTCTAGGATTTCCTTCTGGTTCATGGATGAATTTCAGAGAGTTTTCTCTAAATATGTGAGGTATTCTAATGGTATTTTTACTGGAATTTCATTGCATCTGCATAACAATTTTGGGAGTATGTTCTATTTTGCAATGTTAGATCTTTCTATTAATGAATAAGAAGTAACATTCCATTTTTTGACATTGTCTTCACTATCTTTTTTGAGACTGCTGTAATTTTCAATATATAGATTTTTTTATTTCCTTTGATAGATTGATTTGTAAGTTTCTATTTTTAATGCTATCATGAGGGATAAGGTTTGACTAATTTCTCTATCAAAAGTGTACTGGCATAGTATAGAGTTTTGAGTTTGTATGCCACTATGCTACTGAGTCTGTCAAAGCCTGTTGGTGGAATTTTATGGGTGTTCTATGGGAGTATCATGTCATCTTCAAATAATGATAGTTTAACTTCTTCCTTGCCTTCCTTCCTTACTTGTTTATTTCTCTCTCATCTAATTGCTCTGACTAATGTCTTCAGATCTGTTTTGGATAGGAGTGATGATACTGGGCATTCTTGTCTTGTTTCTGATTATATAGTTTTTAGATTTTAATCATTTATTATGTTACTGACTGTTGGTTTGTTACAGATGGATTTTTATCAGATTGGGCTGATGACCATCTTTTCTGATTTTCTGTAGTTTTAATGAATGAGTGTTGAGCTTTGTCAAAAGCTTTTCCTGCATCTATTGAGATCATTATGTGATTTTTGTCCTTGGTTCTATTGATCATAGTGTATTATATTTCTTGATTTGTATATATTGTACCATTTTTAATCTCTGAGATGAATCTTACTTAGTGATGGTATACGATATTCTTCATGATTTGATGTATTCTGTTTGTGAATATCTTATTGAGAATATTTGCATTTATTTTCATTAGAGAAATTGGTCTGTAGTTTACATTTTTAGATGGCTCTTTATCTGATTTCAGTACCAGGGTGATACTTCCCTCCAAGAATAAGTTAGGGACAATTGCTTTTCTTGTTCAATTTCGTTAAATGGTTTGTGGAGTATTTGCATTAAATCTTCTCCACATCTGATGTAGAATTTAGCCATGAATCTATCAGGACATGGGCTTTTCTTTGCTGGTAAGTTTTAAATTATATTTTCAATTTTATTACCTGGTCCTGGATTATTCATAATTTTTATTTCTTCTTTATTTAGCTTTGGTAGTTTATGTTACTAGAAAACTCTCTGTTTACTTGACATTTTCCATGTAAAGATTTTCCAAGAAGGTAATGAGTATCTTCTTCATTTCTATGGGATCTTTAATGTTTATACACTTTTCATTAAGAAATAAATCTGAGCTCTCTCTCTCTCTCTCTCTATTTCTTTTGATTAGACTGTTAATGGCTTTATCAATTCTATTTATTGTTTTAAGAAAACAACACTTAATTTCATTAGTTGTTTGTATTGTTTTCTTTGTCTAAACTGTATTAATTTCTGCTATGATCTTCATGTCGTCCCTTCTTCAGGCTTTGAGCATGAATTGCTTATAATTTTCAGAATCTTGAGAGGCAGAAATGGGTTATTTCTACTCCTTAAGCTTTTCTGATGTGAGAATTTAATGCTATGAATTTCTCTCTGAGGACTACTTTCATAGCTTCTCACAGGTTCCAGTAAGTTGTATTTGCATTTCCATTCAATTATAGATATTCTTTAACTTCTTTGATTTCCTGGGAGATGCATTGGTTGTTCAAGAGGCTATTGTTTAGTATGCATTTGTATGTATTTTTTTTCCCATATCTTTTCTCACAATTTCAAATTACCTTGCACTATGCTGAGATAATATGCATGAGATAATTTCATTTGCTTTTCATTTACTTCAGCTTGTTCTATCGCATAACATGTGTTGATTTTAGAGAATCTCCCATGTGCCACTGAGAACAATGTACATTCTGATGGGAAGAACATTTTGTAAAAGTGTACTAAATCCATTTAGTCATAAATTTGGTCTACTTCCTTTTTTTCTTTTCTGTTTGTCTAATTGACCTATAACTTCATGATAATGGGGTGATGATATTCTCTATTATAATTGTTATTCTTTCTTTGATCTTTCATATCTATTAATGTTTGTCTTGTATAGTTGGTTATGCACATATATTTACGATTTTAAATTTGCTCCTTGAAATTTGTCCCTAATAGTTATTTGATGACCTTCTTTATCTCTTGTGGTTTTGCCCTAACAAGTATATAGTAACTTTCTTTATCTCTTTTGATAATTCTTGGTTTGAAGTTCATATTGTCTACAAACAGCATAGCTACGCATGCTTTTTCTGGGTTCCTATTGTATAAAGTGTTGTGTTCGAGGCCTTGTCATTTACTCTGTGAATTCCCATTTGAGTTAAATATGTTTCTTGTATACAGCTTATTGTTGGATTTTGTTTCTTGATACACTCTTCTGGCCTGCCTTATTTGATTGTTTAATTGAGGCCATTTGCATTATGCATTATAACTGCTATGTACTGACTTATATCGATCCTGTTGTTTTCTTGTGGTCAGTGCCATGCCTTCTCCTCTGTTTTATTGCTTCACCTTCTTGGTGATTTCCTTCTCATGCTGCTCTTTGAA
Organism: Ctenomys sociabilis; assembly: GCA_004027165.1. Lineage (NCBI taxonomy): Eukaryota > Metazoa > Chordata > Mammalia > Rodentia > Ctenomyidae > Ctenomys > Ctenomys sociabilis. Next base: position 28,471 of record PVKA01002177.1, read on the forward strand.
CTGTCTTCATTTTTATCTCTGTAGTTTATCTTTCTGTACTCTTTATAGGGTTGGCATGGCAGTCATGACTTTCTTCAGTTGTTCTTTGTCATAGAAATATCTTATTTCTGCATTAACTTTGGAAGATAGTTTTTCAGGATGCAGCAATCTTGGCTACAAGGTTCTTTTTGTTTGTTTTTGTTTTCTGTGTTTTGATTTTTTTTCTTTCAGGAACTGAAAAGTGAGGTGCTTCTTGACTTGATGGTTTGTGCTGATAAATTTGTTGTGATTCTTATGGACCCTCCTTTGTAAGTGATGTTTCTTTTCTCTAATAGCTTTAATGTTTTTTTCTTGTGCTAAATTTTTGATAGCTTGTTTATTATAAGCTCAAGTGTAGATTTATTTGATTTTATGCATTTATTTTATACAGAGTCCAACTACACAGATCAGACGTGTAGTGATCCTCCCATGTTCAGCCTCTCAAGTGACACAATTACAAGCATGCACCACACACCCAGTCTCATTCACCATCTCAGCTCACCCAGGGAGTGGGGCTGGCACTGCACATGGGGAATCAAGCCCCAGTCTGTGTGTCTGCCTAAGTACATGCTTTAATCTGCTAAGCTATGTGGCAGGCCCTGTAGATTTATTTTAGTTATGGCTAATTGGAGTTATGTATGCCTCACTTTTCTGTATGTCATATTATTTTTCGAAGAAATTTTCTCCTATGACTTCAGCAAATAGTCATTTTATGTCATTTATGTTTGCTCCTGCTTTCTCATTACAACCTATCAGTCTTATATTGCTATCTTCTGTTTCCTTTTTCTATTTCCTTTCTGTATTTTAGGGAAGGGTCTTTACATTGTTCAGGATCTCACTACCAGATCGCACTTGTAGGAATTCTTCTGTTTATAGCATCCCAAATATTGAGTCCTTTTCTTTTTTCATTTTAAAAGAAATAAAATAGTGATAGAAAAAAGCCAGCATTAGAAATGATACAAAATTTCACTAAACAAGTAATAGGAATTCAGCAATTGTTGATGTATTACATGATGCCATCTTCAAACTAGTTGCTCAGGTTACCAGACATAAACGTGCAAGATTCATTTAAAGTAAAAAGAAAACAAAACAATAAAAATGCTGTGAAAAATTCAAAAGAAGAAACAAGAAAAATAATAAAAAGAAATAAAATGTTAAGGATTAACTGCTCCTTTCAAAACACCAGCTGAAATTGACAGCATAATTATCCCAAACTGTTGCAGTTGTTGAATTGTTATTTCCTGGTGCATTATTATTTTTGTGAGACTTTTCCCTTCAACAATGCTAGTTGCAGTCTTCCTCTTAAAGTGTGAATGTTTATCCTCAGTTCTGTTCAAGTAGTTTTGCCAGGTTTCAATGGAATTTTTAATTTCCTTATCTCTTTGAATCCATTTCATGCATTCTAATTCTTCCTGTATTATTCATTCAAATATTCCATCATTTTCTTATGCTCTTCCATTTTTTAAAATCTACATCTTCTTTAGATATTTTGAGCCATTCTTCTCTTATTGTTGGCATTTCTTTTTTACCTCAGAAATTATTTGTGATCATATTTCTTCAATAGCCTGATGGAGCTGTTTCATTATTTCAATTGCTGCCATTACAAAAATTTAAGATGTATTACTTCTAATTTCTTCTATTTCAATGTCTCCTGGACTTCCTGTTTGTGGGTTGGATGTCTGAGAGTGCATTTTTCTTCTTTGTCTTGACATTCTCCACTTCAAAAAAATTTTATTTTGTTTTGTTTTCTGTGATTAACCTTGTGAGTTTTGTTATTAGCCCTATCAGTAGTATCAAGTACTCTAGGAAATGTCTTTTCTTCTGAGGTATTTTCTGTGTGTAGGAGATTCTTGGTTTGTTTCTATATTAAAATCCTACATTAATTGAGAATTTAGTGTTGGTTTATATTTGGCTCTGCCCCCGGTTTTCGGTGAATGGTATGTTGAAGTTATTACCCCAAAGCTTCTTAATATTCTTACACTGGGAACACAACTGATTACAGCAGATGTGGTATCCTAGCTACAATAGCACAATTAACAATAATGATAGCATCAACCACAATTTAAAAATTAACGAAGTGTGTTGATTATTAATTCTATACTTTAGACTGTAGGATCAAAGTACACAGTTACATAATAGCACTAATCATAAGTTAGGAGTTTATATACAATATGTTTCCTCTTATTTGATTTGATTTACCTGTGTTCCTCCAGACTAGCCAGTTGTCACATTCCAGGAACATTCTGCATGACTGCTTGACCTGTGGTGTAGGAGAATGGTCCAGGCACCTTAGTTCCTCCTTTTGTTTTTATTTTTTTATTTTTATTTATTTATTTTTTTTTTAACCTTAGTTCCTCCTGATGGGGCTTCAATGCTTGTGGAGGCTTAGTGGGTGCGGTCTTTCCTCCCCCTCACAGCTCAGTGAGGGGCTTCCTTTATGTCAGAGAGCTTATAGGCTTTGTCTCTTCGCTCCCATGCAGCTCAGCACAGCTCACCAACTTCTCTTGATGGGGGAGCTGGGTCTCACTTCTTGGTATGGCGCATGAAGGCTTTCTCAGTCTCTTCTTTATGTGTGCATTTTCTCTCACTCAGGCCTTAAGAGGTATTTCATTGAATTTGAGGAACTGTACTGGCCTTTGATAGACTCAATATAGAATTATCTTCATATTTCTACTCAGGTCCCAGAACGTGTCTTCACTGTGGCCTGAGGTGCTGCAGTGCTAGACAACATAAAGGCATTTGGTTTTGAAATACTCTTTTCTCACTTGGTACACTAGTTTGTCATCTGGAAGTCCTTTATTTCACATGATAGACTTTTTTTCATGTTTGCACACAGTATCTTAAAATTTCACCCACAATTATTATTTCTTTATATTTTTCTGAATTGGTTCTCAGTAATAATCTTCAATCCTCTCTCCAATTTGACAGATTTTTTCTCATTATTTAATCCACCAGTACAGTTTTTTTTATTTGAATGAGTGAATTAATAATTTCACTTTCATTTTTCTTGATAATTTTTTTCTACATTTTTCATTTATTCCTTGATATTTTCTTATTCTTCCACTGCATTATCAGCTTGTTATAAAAATGTCTGTTTCTAAATTGTTTTAAGAAACATGTAATATATTCAGTTATACATTTTCTTAATATTTCATCTTTTGAAATACTCCTTATGATGCAGATGTGTTTTCCTTCAATTGATACTTTTATTCCTAAGAATTGACTGATGAGCTTTTCCTGTCTGCATGATCTGTGGTGATTCTGCGTAGAACACATTCACATAATTTTCCAAAATGTTTTGCTCATCTGGTTCCTTCTTAATTTGCAGAACACTATTAAGATAGTTGGAGGTGGAAAAAAGATTTAGGACACAGTTATGAGTAACTGAATGTAACAACCAGTTTTTACATACTTGTACCATGTTGATAATGCAAGTTTGAACTTTGAAATTCTAGAAAATGTAGGCCCTGATTCCTGGAATTTTCTGTGATCATGTCAGCCATATTTCCTAGAAATTGGAAAGTTTTCTTAATGTTACATGGTGCTGCTATATATTTATTCTTGTAATTGTTTCATAGAAGAGAATGACACTTAATTTTAGGAAAGTAACTCATGTTTATCCCCTGAAAATTATGGAACTAATGTTCAGATAACTCTTCTTTGTACATGTCAAGTTCACAGTTCCCTTAGATTAACTGCCTATAACCAATCTAAATTTAATTCTCTGCCTCCCTTCTTTTATTCCTCCCTTCCTTCCTTATTTGTGTGTCCTGACATCTGCATTGGGGATGATAAATACATTCATAATATGCAACTGTTTAATTAGCAACATTAAACATAATTGTCTCCATTTACTTAAGTATAAATCAAATGAAATCAGTCATGTGATTTTAAAGAAAATACATGTTTTCTGGTATACATTTCTATCCATAATTTGATACTACTATTATCAACGTTGGGCTAAATTTGGAGGAGTACTTTTCATTCATTTTTCAGTGGCAGTTTATATTTGCAGTCAGAACAATCTATATTCAGTATATGTTAACTTTGGTTTATTTATACGTTATTTATTTGCATTTGCTTGGGTTGTTTGTGCACTACTGCTTGTATTTGTATCTCTCAGTGTAAGCATGAACATTACAATAAAAATTAGAAAGTCTCAAAGGAACATAATTTCTTATGAAATTATTCAACCATCCTTGAGAAATGAGTTGCATTCTAATAAATTGGAATGTATTTTAAGTTACATTTTAAAAACTGATAGACTGCATAAGTTAGTAGATGATCATTGGTATTTCCGAAAGTGTTATTGGGACTACTTGGGTCACATATAATGGTGATGATGTTGCCAGTTCATTGAGAGTTCTTTTCCTCAATAAAGACAAGACCAAGGGTGGGTAAAGTGCAATCTTATCACCAGATGACAGCAGACAACGCTGCATGATAACTGCTCATGCACTACTGATCTCTTTTTCTGACCACTGTTGGCTTCTGGTCTCTGGAGATCCTCAGGACTAATAGCCCCCTGCATTTAATTGTCTTTTCCTTTGAGAAAATCTATCCATCTATGCTACTCAGTAGATTTATAGGAACTTCATTAACTCTACTAAACAAAAAAATTCCAAGAAGATTTATAGAACCACCCAAGTGAGTCTATTTTAATAGGATTTGTCATCAGCAGAAAGGAGTTAGTACAATGAGGAGAATCCTTCTAGATACATTACACTTGTACACTAAGATACAAAATATTCTAAATGAGATTATTTTGGCTTTAATTATTCCCTTAGTCACTTTCTTCTTACTGAGACACCCAGTCAAACACCAAATGTTAGAGGAAGGCAAGCTGACAGGGCAGAGGAACATGACAAAGAACAATCTCCAAATTGGTATATAGGAAGCAGAGAGTGAATGGGGAACCCTGGAAAGATGATATATCTTTCCAGGATATGTGTTCAGTGATCCATTTCCTCTAACTAGGTCACATCAAGATATAATCTCATCAGACTGATCCATTGCTGAAATAGTGCACCCATGATCCAACTGAGTTTGAGTAGCCTGACCTATGAGTGCATGAGACTTTGGGAGACTATCTAGATATAAAACATAACATTCAGCTTCTTGTCCCCTGAAAGATGGCTCGAACTCACAACAATCCTCCTGCCTCAGCCTCCCGAGTGCTGGGAACATGCATCTCTTTATGCAAAGAGCATTAATTCTTTTCTAAAAGACCTCAAAACCTTGCCAGTTCCATCATTACTGAAAAGACAAAATTTAAAATTTTCCCCGAAACATGGGGCAAACTTGTAGTTTTGAGATCCTATAAATGTTAAAAAAAAAAAAACATGAAAACAATACGGTATAAAATCACATGGGATGTTTATACACCCACATGGAAGAACAGAAAGACAGTACCAATGATACCAAAAAATAAAAGAAAAAACTGGAACACAATAGTGCAGACCTTAACTCTTGAAGCTGATCTTGTGCAAGCCTTGTGGTGTTCTTCACATACTGCATACTCATGGCATTGCCAACTTCCTCTCACCTTAACTTCAGTGTTTTTTTTTTTTTTGCATATCTTGTTCCTTTTTTTAATTTTTATTTTTGTTTTGTTGAAGTACAAATATCAATGAGACAGTTTCAAGATACCTTGACAAGATGGATTTGATAAATCAATACATTGCAAACTGCTTTCACAACGTTCTGGTATCATAGAAGGTGCATACATGAAATTACACTTACAGACATTATAACAGAGTTTGTCTATTATCAGTAAATCAAGAGAGTGTAGCTGCTTGCGTATCTTATTTTTTATACCTGAATTACATCAAAGATTCAATAATCACTACTTTCCATCTTGTTATTTTCCTAGTGGTTGTCCATAGTACTAGAAGCCGATATAATATCCTGTCCAACCACCATTAGTGCAAATCTTGCCTCTCATAGAATTATGTAGAAGCACAGCGTATCTATCCCAACTGTACTGTCCATACCCACACATCATGATTCTTCCTCTTAACTGCAGTTTTGGCTTTACTCTCATCACTTCATGCATCTCACACACAAAAGAACGTGCAGGGCTGGATTTTCAGCCCCTTGTCTGCAATCTGTATTAAAGACTTTGTGAACCTAATACTGCTGCATTTGGAATCTCTATAAAATCAAAGCCATGTGGATGATGCCATGGCATACTGCCACTTCCAGCAGTAGTGAGGACCCTGAATCATGAATGAAGAGGCTTTGAGTGCCTGGATGGCTGTGAATCATGAATTAATTCCTGGACAAAAATAAATCCCTCGGAGCCATTATTGAACATGACATTTGGGAGCTTTCTTCTGAAAATGAACTTTCACTTTGGCAATATTAAGCCTGTGAATGGTGGAGCCTTGTTGGTTTTTGACATGTTCTTAAGCCATTTTCCTATTGTCTTGATATAAGTATTTGGCTTCTTTTAAATCTTGTCAGGAGAAAAGCTCTCATTTTCTCTGACTTGTAGATCCCAACTTTCTGGTAGCTTTCTTTCTTATAAAACTCAAAAACTTAAGTAACTCAGCTATGATTTTCTACTTGATTCTCAATATAGAGCTGGCTGAAAGCCCCCAGCACCACTGATGCTTTGTTTTGATTATCAGGATGCTCTAGGAGTCCTTTCCAGGTTCTCCTCTCAGTCCAAGTTAATATTTGTAATCCCAAAGGTACTTTATTGGAATCTCATGGAGTTAATTCCATTCTACCACTTCTGGTGCAACCCATGGCAAAAGCAAAAACACTAAAGCATATTTACAATTACTGGGGAGCCAAGGGTCCCTAACTCCATGAAGATGGCTTTCTGGAATAAAGAGTCTGACCCAGGGTGGCACCTGAGTTTTATTCAGTGGCCTGAAGAAGAATAACTTGAGAATTGTGGGAAATAGGTGAGTACTGTGAGCTAAGCTAGGTAGGTGACCTGCATTTACCTCTAGCTATGCAGAAAGGATATACAGAGAAGGTCATTGGCATTAGGCTACTGAGATACGATCTAATGTTTTGGGGGTGTCTGGTGCTTCAGCTCTGATGTGTAATATTTCAAGCCCCAAGAAGTCACAGCCTCCATCTGGAGGCTCCATCCCAGCTGACAGCACAGAGCACTGCCTTTTTGCCCTATCTCCACCCAGCACACACTAAAGAGCAGCAATTGCAGGTTATCAGCGAAGCACACATGCCACCTTCAAAGACTGCCATCAGTACCTTGGCTAGACCAATATACATTGCTTAAGGCCAATGGAAAGGATAAAGAGAAATTCTAGCAAGTTCTGTACATATCAATACAAGGAAATAGAGTCAGGCTCAGTTGAAATGTAGACAATCTTTCAAGGACAGCTGCTCAGGTGGGCCTCCACAAGACGCTTTAAAATTTTCTCTCCCAGGTTAATCCACTAACTTTAATCTCAAATTTTCAGGTCATAAACACAATGTAGACAACTTTTCTTCCTGAGTATAACATGGCAGTGAAGATCCTGCACCCATCTGAAACTCCCTGAGCCTGAGCCTCCTCAGCCTGCTCTTTACTGGTTGCATTAGTGCCAGTACTCTTGTCTGAAAAGCTCTCATCAGAATCCCATCAAATTTAGCTTATAGCATTCTAGGACTCCTCTAGCTGATATCTCCAGTCTTTTTTCTTAATTTTGTAAATAGAATATGAAATAGCATTAAAACAGAAAAGTTATAAGTGATACAGAATTTCACTTAATGAAGCATTATAAATTTCACAGTATTTGTTGTAATGCATGATATTGTCTTCCAACCAGTTATCCATATTACCAGATATATGCAGGAAAAATTTGAAGAAGAAGAAAACAAAGAATTATATTGAGAAATTAAGAGGATAGACAGTTGTAAATGGAGAAACACATTAAGCATTATCTGCTCCTTTCCATAGACCAGCAGAAATCCACAGTACGCTTGTTCAAACCATCTTGTTTACATATATAGATATATGTATTTACTCCACTCACTCTCCTGCCCTTCTGAACTCAGTAACTTTTTCCTTTTGAATAAGTTCATTCCCTTTTCCCACTATCGTTTCCTTCAGATTCTATTTTTTCTTTCAGGCTCTCACACTAAGGACACAATATGATGTTTGCAAATACGGGTTTGATTTATTTCACTTTCCTATTGTCTCAGCTACTTTTCTCTTGTTGCTGGGACAAATACCTGACACTCAAAATGAGGGAAGAAAAGGTTTATTTAGCTCACAGTTATGGAAGTTTCAGTCCGTACAAAGCTGACACGTGGCAGAGGGCATCAGTTCATGGCAGCAGAATACAGCAAAAAAGCAAGAACAAAAGGGAGGAGAAACAGCAGCAATGCCAAGAGAGCCCTCTCTGTTCAGTATATTGCCTTCAGGCTCTCTGCCCCAGGCTGGCTGTAGCATTCACACCCAGAATCCCAGCAGTGCTCAGGCCTATTATCCCAGTCTTGGATCATGGATTAATCCCAAACTCTAGAGCCATGCCCTATGAAAACATGAGGCTTTGGGGGGACAACTAGACACACACACACCATAACACCTGGAAACAACCAGATGCCCATGAACTGAGGAATGGATAAAGAACAAGTGGTATTTTTATACAGTGGAGTATTATTCAGCTATGAAACAGGATAAATATGAGACTTGTGTTGGTAAATGGATGAAACTAGAGACCATATCTACAGTCTTTTAAAAACTTCTCCCCAAACTAGTTCCATAGGCCTCAGAAAAACAACAGCATATAATGGTACTTCTCTGGTACTAAACTCTGCCTTAATTTTTCTCTAATTTCTGAGAAACAATATTCAACACTAGCAATTTGAAAGTAGGGAGATTTACTTTTGACTCATAATTCAGCCAATTGGCTGGCTCCAAGGAAGGAAGCACAGCAGGAGGATCTGAGAGAGAGAGCACGCGAGAGCTGTCCTACTGCACTTACAGGGATCATAGAGTGAATGGAAGTCTCAAAGAGAGGTAGGCCCTTAAACACCATATCCTCAGGGACCTAAATCTTTCAACCAGACCCACCTCCCAAAATTACAAATACCTATGAACTCACCTTAGACTATTACTGAGGAAATAATCCAATCACTTTTCAAAAGCTCTGGCTAGGAGCACACGAGTTTTTGGGTGATACCAATATAGAATTATGACATAATATTTCCTGTTATAAGAATTTGTTTGTGTGCTCAAAGAATTTTTTATTTATCTAATTGTTTTTGTGGCTTTAAAATTTTAATTAGTAAACCTGTTAACGTTTTTGTTTTATTTTTTGGTAAACATATACTATTTATTTATTCTCTTCTTATCCTGGCCCTAGTTTTAATAGATTTTAAAATAAGTGTGTTAAGCATTTTCCTGCTGTCTAGTTCAACTTATTTTGAAATGTGGTAATTATTTTACATAATAGTATATGGTTAATTTCTCTGTATTTAAACTTCTATCCTAGGTTTTACAACTAGCATTATTCATTTGAAACTTCAGTTTGTCCTATCAAACCTATTTAAACCTTATCAATCTTTGATACTTGTTAAGTTCATCATTTTAGGTATGTTAACTATTCATATAATATGTTTGCATTTTAGCCATTTTTATGCATGCACTCTGTGGCATAAAGAAGATTTGTCTTTTTATGCAACCATTAAATATTTAACCTTGCAACACTGAAATTATGTGTCTAAAAAGCATTAATCCAACATTATTTGCTGTTACCCAGTTTTCAGTTTCTAAGTACCATATATAAATGGGGTCAGACATTATTTCTATTTTGCATTTAGTTTTTTGACTTACCATAATGTCTGGAAAGTTCATTCACATTGGAGGATGTGACCTCCTGTTCTCAACCTGACCTTGTGGTCAGGTTGAAAGCAGGATGAACGTTTAAAATGAAAAGATTTATTATACAAAGATATGTTGTCAATAATGCCCCTTATGAGAGATTTCCTAGCTCATCTCATCTTTCCTGCCACTTTTTGAAATAGATGTGGGACTTCTCTTCATGGCTCTCTTTACTATAAAGTGTAATAAAATAAAATCAGTTAATCCTGCTGCCAAGTGTTGTTCAACAGAAAAGCAGGCTCATAAATATACCGAAGAGTATCTTGCTCCACCTGTTCACTGTGTCTGACAAGCTACCAAGATCAAAAGGACCATGAAAGACAAGGGCTCCGAATTCATTCAAGACAGGGAGGCCGTCATATCCAGTGCTACTCTAAGGACAGCACCTTCAGAAGTACTTCAGAAAGTAGCAGGGACGATGGCTAAGTATGTTTGGTGTTGAAAGGAGTGTTTTGAGGGGAAACTAATGGAAATGTGCCTTTTAATATAATGCTTTTAAAAAATGATCACTCACCATAGTTTTCATTTGTACATCATATATCAGGATTTATTTTCTCTTTATAAGTTTGTATAGTAGCCAACTCGCATTTATAAAAAATTGTGTTTACACAAAATACTTATTTTTTACTTATTAATCTACCAATAAGCATTGATTTTATATTTGGATTTCATTTACAATGATGTTATAAATATGATTGAACAAATATTCTTGTATAACATTTCTTTCAGTTCTTTTGGATATACAATCAGAGATGGAATTACTGAATACCTAATTTTAAGTATTTTTAAAGAATTTTATTTCTGCTTTCCACAGTGGATATCTCATTTTGTATTGCAGTACTTTGTTCCATTTTCTTTATTTACATTTTTGTTCTCTTGTTAATGATAATCGCTTTATGGATTTGTTGTTATATCTCATGTAGCTTATGGATTTCAATTGAATTTTTCCTAATGATTACTTATACTTTGCTACTATACTTATTACTTACAGTAAATATTGAAGTGCCTACTGTTTAAGGTCAATTTCTATTTTCAATTCTACCAGTGATTGCTTCATCTATTATAAAAGTTTTGACATTTGTTACACCCAGGTCTATAAATGCTCTATTGCCTTTGTGAATTGACCTTGGTATTTCACAATGTATCTTTCTTTGTCTCTCAAACAGCCTTTGACACAGTTTTTTGTGTTTCATATTTTATTACTACTTCTGCTAAGTTTTGGACACTCTTAACATGAAATGTATTTTCCATCCTTTCACATGTAATTTTTGCTTGTACCAAAATCTAAGATTTCTGTTGTAGACAGTATATAGTACGCTATTTTTAAAAATTCATTCTACAAGTTTATTAATTTTGATTGGGTGCACAAGTTATTGTACTTAAATTTTCTGTCTTCTTTGTACTTATTTGACTTTTAGTCTCATGCTTTCATTATATTTCTCACTGATTTTGTCTGTCAATATATATTTTTATTATACTTCCAACAGAATTTATGAATCAGCTTAAAATTGTTAATATTTGTGTTAAGTAGATATCCATTCCTATGACAAAATAACTTAGTAAATCAACCAAAAGCAGTAACAATTTATTTTAGCAGAAGATTGTGCTCATGTTCTTCTGGCCACATTACTTTGTGACTGGAATTTGAGCAAAGATCAAAGCAGGAGAGTGCATAGGAGATCACCCTATACCAGTCATGGAGTGGAGAAAGAAAATGGGGTGGGGAGGGGCCGTGCAGGGTGAGCGGGGCCAGGTGAGGAGAGGCAGCTGTGAAGATGACACAGTCTCAAGGTAAAATGTCCTCATTACCATCTCCTTCAGCCAGACCCACCACTTACATTTCCGTCAACTCCAATATCAGGATCAAATTTTGGAAATACTTACCCATCTGTGGATGAGTACACCATGATGTCAGAGCTCTCATGATCCAAGTTCCTAAATCCCCACCTAGAGCAATGCTACATGGACAACTAAATCAACACCTGCACTTTTACACTTAACACATGGGATATTTAATTTAAATTGCCAGCACTAACCTCTCTTCAGTTGCACACAAAACACTACTTCTTTATTCTTTTTTCCTCAAATTATTTTATTAAGTAAAACAAACATTATGTATTGTGAACACACTGACAAATTTTGTATTAATATTTTGCATGAATCTTTCAAATTATGTTAAAATAAAAATAAAATTTGCAACAATATGGTTCATTTGCTAATATAATTACTTTTCTATATTTTTACCTTTCCCAGAGATCTTTATATAGCTGTCAGCTATTTTCCAGTCTCTGTCATTTGAATTTAAATGCCTTACTTTAGTATTTTATGCTGGCATAGCTAATGGTAATAAATTTATTTTTATTTTATAAAAAATGTCAATCACTCTTTGTCTCTCTGTCTCTCTCTCTGTCTCTCTCTCTCTGTCTTCCAGCTTCCTTCCATCTGTCCTTCTCATGCTTCTTTTTTTTTATTTTATTTTATTTTACTGAACTACAAATGTCAATCAGACAGTTTCAAGACACCTTAACAATACAGATTTGATAAATTAGTACATTGCAAACTGTTTTCATAATGTTTTGGTATTGTACAAGGTGCATACATGATATTATATCTATGGATATTATTTTAGCAGATATCTCTTATCAGTGAATTAAGAGTGTGGCTGCTTACTTATTTTTTATACCTGAATTATATCAAAAATTCAGTAATTATTTTCCTTGTGGATGACCGTACTACTAGAAGCCGACATAATATCCTGGCCAACCACCATTAGTGCAGATCTTACCTCTCCTTCTCATGCTTCTTTCCATTTATATTTTAGTACTCGAGGCCTCATACTTGCTACTCATGGCAGATACACAGGCATAGAACTGTTTCTCTTAGCATTTTATTTTTTTATATTTTTATGGGAAGTATTGATCCATATGTAATTATCAGATGACAGATTGATGTTGATACTTCTGTGAGCATATTCTCCTGCAAAATCCACTGGTAATCCTTTGACATATTCATTATATATGGCATTTGTCTTTCTGTTCCCAAGAGTGTATTTTCATTGTTTTTTCCCTCATCAAATTGATGATAGATTATCAAGGATTTATTAATGGGAGGTTAAATCATCTGAATTTTGTCAGGTTTTTGATCATTTTTTTAATTACTAAATTTATTGGTACAATTTAGATAAAGATAGAGGTCACATTCATCAGAAAATCTGTAACTCTATATGATTTGTGTTGATTCTTTCTTTTTTTCTATTATGCTCACCTCCCTTTTTTTTTGCCTCCCTATTTATAAAGCTTTGTTTCCATTTTATCATGCTTTTCTATTTTTTCTCATTCCTTCTTTCTTTCCTCAACTCTGCGTCCTAGTTTTCTTTTCTTTTTGATCAATTTCTTCCTATTTCTCAATACCTATAATATATTTTTGTTCTTATTTACATTGTAAGTTTCTCACACACATGCACAAAACAATACAATATAATATGTACACAAGTGGGTCACATTTATTTCATGTAAGACTATTGTTTCAAGGTCTGTCCATGTCAGTGTCTCAAGTTTAACCTTCTTCATCAGAGAGTAACACTCTGTTGCACAAAATAGGGAAAACATACTATTTTTTGTATTCATTGCTTCATGGGCACGTGGGTTGTTTCCAAAATTTATTTCAGACTGTGCTTATAAACATGGATGTTGCTTTTAATTCATTTGGGAAGATATCAAGAAGGGGAATATCTAGGTGAAATGGAATCTATAACCCTGTGTTTTTGAGAAATCTTTACACTTATTTCCAGTGACTGCACCAGTCTACACTTTCACTAACTGTAGAAAGGTGTTCCTTTTTCCTCATGGCCACAGCAGCATTTGTTACTCGTTGATTTCTTCATAATGCCTACCTTTTTCAGAGGAAATGGAATCCTAGTATTGTTTTAATTTCCATCGCCCAAATGCCTAGTGATATTGAAAATTTTTCATCTGGTTTGACATTTGTATTTCTGTGTGTGCACATTTTAGGATGAGGTCTTTAAACTTGTGGTGGGTCTGTTTTCTTTGTTGTTGTTGTTTTTTGTTTTTTGTTTTTCCTATTCCTTTTACAATCTGACTCTTTTGTCTGAGGAATGCATGGCTTAATTTTTTTCTCACCCTGTGAGTTATCTTTTCTCTCAATTGGTGATATGTTTGATGTGACAAATTTTTTCAGTAACATGAGATCCCAGGTGTTTTCTATAGTATTTCCAGTCTAAATGGGGTTTTGTTCATGAACTCTGACTACAACTATGCTCAAGAGTGTAGACTGATACAACCATTATGAAAATTAGTGTGGCATTTCTTCAAAAAGTAGCATTAAGAGTCCCATTCAACACAATTACCTTTCTATCTGGATATTCTCACAAAAGAATTGAAAGCATCATACCGCAGCAATATAAGTTCCTCCATGTTTATAGCAGAACAACTTCTCATAGCGAAATCTTAAAAACAACCTAAATGCTCATCAATTTAAGAATGCATAAATAAAGATGTGGCAGGGCCAGCAGCGTTGCTCAGTAGGCTAACCACCTACTTAGGCAAGTATGGGGTCTAAGGTTCTATTCCTAACCCATGCTGACCCTGCTCCCAGGGGAGCTGAGCCAGCCACCAAGTCTGGGTGGTAGAGGCCTGTAATCCCAGTGCTGGGGAGGCTGAAAACAGGAGGAGCACTACAAGTCTGGACTGCGTAACAACACCCTATACAAATACATAATTTTTTTTTTAAAAAAGTTTAAAAAGATGTAGTATTTTTATGTAATTGAGTATTACTCAACTATAAAGAAATATAAACTCAAACTGTTTAGGTAAATTGATGCAACTAGAGACAATACTAATGAGTGAAATAAACCTGTATGTGCAAACATTGTATTGTCTCCTTATTGTAAGAACTTGAAGAGGTAAATAAAATCTGAAAGCCACAATAGATATTGTGAAAGGGAATTAAACTTCTAAAAAGAATGAGGGAAAGGAGAAAAGAAAGAAACGATGAGGTAATGAAGGGAATACGCTAATTTAATTGTACTAATAATTTTTATTGGTTTATTGAAAGGAATTGTTAATGGTTTTTTTTCACCACTTTTACATACTTATTCTCATAATCTGAATGATTATTTTGAAGAGGACAGCAATATGCGATTTTCTTTATTTTTTGATAGGGTTGACTAAGGTTTTATCAGTTTAATTTTATTTTTGAAGAATAAATTCTTTGGAACAATGGTTCCTTTGTTTCGTTTTCTTAGTCCTAACCATTAATTTCTACTCCAATGTGTATAATTTCCTCCCTCATACAAGATTTGGGCATTACTTGTTCTTCTGTTTCTAGAAGTTTTCTTGTTTGCTTGCTTACTTTTTTTTTTAAACCAGGGATTGAACTCCTGAACTTACACTTGCCAGGTAAGAACTTATGCTATCTCCCCAGCCCTTGTTTCTAAAGTTGGATGTTGAACATTAGAATATATACTTGAACTTCTCTGGCTTTCCTGATGTGCAAATTCACTTCCAGATATTTTCATTTTAGAACTGCTTTTATTGTGTCCTCTCAGCTCCATTATGTGGTATTGCCATTGTCATTTAATTGTAGATGCTACTTAATTTGTTTATTAATTTCATCTGCAACATGTTGATTAATCAGTACTATCATATTTAACGTCTGTATATTTATGGAGTTTTTGTGCTTTCTTTTGCAATTGATTTCCAATTTCACTGCATTAAGATCTGATAATATGAATGGGATAGTTTCAATATCTTGGTATTTCTTTAGGCATATTATATTAGGTAGTATGTGGTCTGTTCTTGAGAATACCCCACATGCTGCTGAGAAGAACATATATTCTGATATCATGGAGTGGATCACTCCACAGAAAATCCCTAAGTTAATGTGTTCACAGGTCTGCCTCAGTTTTCATGTTTCTTTGTTGATTTTTGTCTAGATGATCAATCTGATTGTGACATTGGGGTATAAAGTTCCCCATTCCAATTGTGTTAGTGTTTAAGGTGTTGTGTCAATTCACATTTTAGACTATAAATGTAAATTTTATTTTTTGTTGTGTAAAAATGTATACTCACCACTGTTTTCAGTTGTTTAGTAACTAGTGGCTGTTTCTTCCTGTTTGCTAAGATAAAATTCTTACCTCCCTAATTCTTATAAACCAAGATAGCTTACAGAATGACTTCGAAAAGAAATTAAATGGGCTTCAACTTATTGTAGCCTCAGCTATGCAAGGCTGCAAGCAAGTACTCAGGTGCAAGATAATCAGAAACTAAAGAAAGCCCCAGGAAATTTAGTTTGAGTAGTGGTCACAGTGACCCTAAAAGCTTTATTGTGTGTCAGACAATGAATTTGTTTACCAAATGGAATGTGGTTCCAGGTTTTAAATGCCCCCCTGCTTCCTGGGCTAGCTGCCTTTTGATCTTCTCCTGAGCGTGAGCTGATGGAGGGCCCTGAGCTCAGTAATAAATGGCTTTCCAAATTCCAATCTGACTGATCTGGTTCCTACTCTGAGCAACTCATAACACTTAAAAGGTTTTTCATGTCCATTAATATTTGTTTTATGTAATTGGGTGCACCTGTACTTACTGCACATGCATTTATGTTATTACCTCTTCATGGTGTTTTCCCTTAATAATACATAGTGATCTTATTAATCTCTTTGACCACTCTTGGCTTGAAGTTTATGAGTCAGCGCTGGAAAGAAGTGACAAGACCTGATGAATATAGCTTCAGAGGTCTCACAGAGATTAGTCTCTTTCCAGGAGAGCCCTGAGCCTGGGAAACTTCTTGTTGTACTCCAAAAATCAAGTGACAACGAGGCAAGTCCAAAAAGAAAAGAAGCGCTTTATTTTAGGTGGTACCCACCGGGTGGTTTTCCTTACGCAGAAGGAAAAAGCCCCCCGAGGGCTGGGCAGCAGGGCTTTTATGCCTGAAAACCGCAGGCTGGCAGGGGTAAGCAAGCATGGCTACGTGAGGAACGAGGAGTGTTGAACAATCGCGGGGTGGGGGTTGACTCACAGGTGTGGCATAGGGGTCGAATGCGATTAGGAGAGGCGCAACATGTAGAGGGCGGCCCGAGGGCCACTATAATCTTATCTATGTTGTAAGGCACGTAGGGACCGGGGGCTTTAAACAGGATGTAACTTATCTTGCACAACAGGAAATATTTTTGTCAAGGGGCAGCAAAGGGAACAAATGAGGCTGGGGAGGGGGCTGCCAAAGTCAATAGCAAGAGGCCAGGTTATAACACTTCTCAGGCTTATTGAGGGCTACAAACAGCTAAAGAATGTGCTTAAGTAATTTGGTGTAAACAAACTGCTGTCTATAGTGCCTTCTGGCATTCAGCAACTACTTTACATATCACTGGTTGGTAACTTCCTAGGTTGAGGAACAAAGAACAGACAGGGCCTCCAGGAGTCTGTTACTATGCTGTCTCCAGCTTGCATGAGTAACATGGAGCCTTAGTTTTCTTTATTCCTTGCTCCTTCATACAGTAACCTTCTGACTCATATCACTACAAGCTACCTCTGCTTGTTTATAAGTTCCTGTTCCATGGAGTATATGTTTTCCATCATTTGAAATTCAGTCCGAAGTTCTTTGTGAGCTAAATGTCCTTGTTCATTCTGTCAGTCTCTTTGTTTTGATATGAATTGAGACCATTTATATTGATGGTGGTAACTGATATGTATTGACTTTTCCTTCTCCTAATGTTTTGCTGTTAGTTTCCTGTTTTCCTCTCTAATTGCAAGCCTTTCCTGGTGGCTTCTGTCTCTTCATGTTTTGCCACGTTTGTTTTCTCTTGGTTTCTAGAATATCTTTCAGAACACTGTGGTGCTGGTTTATTGGTAAAGAATTTCTTCCATTGTTCTTGGTGATGGAAGTGCCTTATTCCTTCATTGATTCTGAGAAAGAACTTCCCAAGGTATATCATTCTGTTTTAGAGGATTTTTTTTCCAGTAATGAAAATACTTCACTCCAAGATCCTTGACTTAATGGTTTTGTTGCAGGCAGCAGAGTTAGACAGAAATATTTTTTGGCAGTCAGTTAGGGCCAGGCCCTGGAAAGAAATAATAACAGGAAATACCTGCAACTCTAGGGAGGAAGGGAGGCTCCTGCTGTGAACCAGACCTAAAGGCCAAACAGATGCTAAAAGAGTAACACCAGAGATTGATATTCTAAATAGGTAGCTATTACCTGAAAAGACTGAAGTGAGTCACTAGCCTAACCCCCGAGGGTAAGAGACCCTCTTCCTTTTCATGCCCACTTACTAAGTGACTCACGTCCTCATTTGGTCCTGGGCCTAATCAACTTTACCTGAACGATGGTGCTTGTAATCCCATTGGTTTTGTCCCACCCCACATCCACCTAAGGAAGACCTCTTCTCTACCTTAGACCCACATGGTATTGCCCTATAAAAATACCCGGAAAGAGGCAGCTTTATGGGCAACCCGCTCGGGCCCCCCTTCTGTCCCTCTCCTACAGAAGCTTTTCTATCCAATAAAGATTTTTCTTCAACCTCCGTTTGTTCCTAAAATTTCATTCTTCGGTTTTAGAGAACACGAACTCATCCAGGTCAGGTTGGGAGTTTTACTTCCCTGTAACAGTTTCTGCTGAGACACCTCCTGTGATTCTTACAGGCTTTTCTTTTTTATAGATGATTTGTTTCTCTTTAACAGCTTTTAATGTTGTGTTCTTGTGGGAAATTCCTAAAATTTTCATTATTATTTGTCCTTGTGCATATTTAGTGAGTCAGGGTAATTTGAAGTTCTAAAGTCTTCACTTATTTGTATGTAAAATTCCTTTCCCATTCTTGGAATATTTTCTGGCATTATTTCTGTGAATAGATTTTTTCTTGTCATTTTTGTCCTGAATCTCAAATTTTTCTTGACTCAATGAATTTTATTTCGTTGTGATTAGATGCAATACAATTATTGCATCTCTTGAATTGTTTTTTATGGTGACTTGCTATTTATATAATTTTTTTGCAATAGCTAAATTTGATCTTGTTTACTAGGTCTGGCAGTCTGTCTTTACTGAAAGTTCATTAAGCTTCGCAAACTGTAAATGTAAATTTTAATTTCTTGGATGTCTCTTTGAATTTGATTTCATTTTTTCCCGTGGTGAACATTCATAATTTCTATCATGTTCTTCTGTATTATGCTTCTCTATATTTTATCTATTTCAGCTCTAGATTTGTGTTCATCATCTGTTTTCTTTAACCCGAGAGATTATTTCTGATTTGATTTCCACTATAGTTGCATACATCTGTATTGGCTCTTTAAAAAACTTTTGAGCCGGGCGTGGTGGCGCATGCCTGTAATCCCAGGACTCCAAAGGCTGAGGCAGGAGGATTATTGTGAGTCTGAGACCAGCCTGAGTTACAAAGTGAGCTTAAGGCCAGTCTGAACTGCATAGTGAGACCCTGTCTCAAAAAACAAATAAATAAAATAAAATAAAGTAAAAAACTTTTGCTTCTATAATTTCAGAGAAGTTAGGTTGGTGGCTTTGGATTTTATGTGTCTTATTGTTCCCTGGATTTGTCCTGGTTTATCTGGGGGTCTAGGGTTATATTTTGTTTGTGTGCCTTGCCATTTTTATTGCAATCCATTTTCTGTGGTTTTGATTATATTTTTATTATGGTAGGTAACTTTATCTCTTGTTTTGAGGCTTCCCTAGGAAATGTCTCTTCCTCAGCAGTGTATTTTGGGTATGTCTTGCTCTTTGTCTGTGTGTCTGTTACAAAAACCTGTATTCCTGCTTTATTGCAGATGTGGGTCAGCATGTAATTCTTTGGTCCTGCACCATAAGCATGTTTATTACCCTAGATAATCATACCAGGATGAACAACTGATTGCAATGGTATGTCATTCTGCCTAAAGTACTATTATTAGAGATGAAAATATTATCAAACCCAGCCTAGAAATTGACAAACTGTTAACTGCCAATTTTGTATCACTAACCTTAGACTCAGGTTCCATACTTATATAGCAACATCTAATATAAACTAGGGATTTCTATGCAGTGAATTTTCCCTTGGAAGAATGATTTTATCTTGTGGGAAAGGAGAATTTAGGAAGGATAGAGAAGACAAAAGGTTTCTTTGATAACCAAAGAAAATATATTGAAATAAGGTTAAAAGACAAAACATGATCACTCAAGCTTTGGGTAGTTCTGTAAAAGATGTGAGAGAAAAATTGAGAAGGAAGCAGAACACTGAGGGAAATAAGAAACGCTAGAGACAATGTTCATTCACATGACAAATTTAAAAAATCATGAAAGATAGTTGGGGAAAGAAACAGAGCAGACAAAAGAAACCAGGCAAAGTTAAACCTAAATACTCCCTCCTTCCAAAATGGAAAGAAATACAGAAAAAGGAAAATGAAGAAATCTAATAAGTGAAGAGAAAAAAGGAAAAAATAATTCTTAGTACAAATTTTCTGTTCCGTAGTAGTATCCAAGTCAGAGCCAGAGCAGGACTACTGTTGGGTTCAGGATTGACCTTGGCCTTGCCACTGAGTCCCCTACTGTGTGGATCATAGGGTGAGAGGAGACCCCTTGTCTACTTATAGTGAAGGCTGTTTGATTGTCTGTGCCACCAGGGACAAAGGAGGGATTGCTTCCAGTTCTTCATATTTAGGGATAGGACTCATTTTCTGTAGCCAAAGCAGTGGATTCTGGGTGGTCCAAGATCTTCTCAGCAGAATTGCCCCCAGTCTGATGTTCAGTTGCTGGTAGTCTACTGTGACTGGATGGCTCTTCCTTCATAACTCTCTGGGATTCTGGCAGTGAAGCAACCCTTGGAGTGTTCTGGCATTGGAATTTAAGCCTCAAGCCCTTGGAAATAAAATGGTAACTGCATCTGTTTGCTTCTGCTCCTCCATAAAACTGGGGAAGCTTTGTGCCTCACTCACTGACTGCTGACTTAGGGGTACCACTAGGGAAATAGTGTCTCATGTTCTCATGGCTGCCTCTGACTAAGTGAGATCCTCTAGGTCCAGGTCAGGACTCTGGTTGTTAGAAAGAAATTCTTGCTGCCAGGTGGTCTCCAGTTTGCAACGGTAAGCTTTTCTTCTGTAGTAATGAATGTTTGTTTTAATCTTTTCCTGGAGAGACTGAGTTGCTGGCCCTTAATATACCATCATTTTTCTCTTCCTGCCCAGTGTTTGATTTTTAGATTCATATCAACTCTTAAAATTTAAAAGTTCTGGGTCATTAGCATTTAGGTAAGTTCCTTTCCTATGTCTTTGCCTTGTTGATTTACTGATGTTCCATGAGTCTTTGGTCATTTGTTTTTATTTCTTTTTAAATTTTTTCCTTATGATATATATTTATTATACATATTAGTCTTTTCTTCACTTTTGCTACTTTTTGTACCATAAGTCTGTTGTTAACCCCCATAACAAATTTTTCAACATAGGCCTTGTATTTTATCTCCAGAATGTTTTATTCTTGTAAAAAAAAAAGTTCTTTTTCTGTTGACTTTCTGAATTGGTCATATATTATTTTTTGATCTCTCTCTAGCCTTTGTCATGCTTTATTTTATATATGTGCATGTTTTGTTCCCCTACAGTAATTTTGCTCCTTTAAATTAGCCACAATTTTATGTATTTTTATGATTAAACTTGTGTTCTCTTGTTGATAATTGGGCATTTAAGAAAACAACTTCTTTTCCAACTTGTTAAAGACTGGCTTTGTACCAACCAGTCCTTTATCTAAATCATCCTTTCAACCTAAGAATCAAGAAAGTAAAAGTCTTCTCATATTTTCTGAGCATCTGGCTTTTTCAGTCTGCCCATTTATACTGCCACAATTAAATGTCGCAGTTTCCTAATTATTCTCATTCCAGCTTCTTTTCAGAAATCTAGGTGGTCATTTCAGTGTCTCTTTCCCTAGGTATCTACATAACTGTAGTCCCCCTGAGCTTTTATGAGTACCATTTGTCACTCAAGCTACATTTCCCAACTAATTCAGCAGGCATAGGCTAAGGAAATTTATTAAGATTAATACCAGTAATGACAAGACACTTGCTAAACTACTTCTCTTACACAGCATGCATATATATTGTGTCAGGTGCTAGAAGAATAGGAGCTTCAATAAGCTGCCCCAACCCTAGGACAATAAGAAATAGAGAAAAATAAATAAATTTGGATTTTTTAATGGAAAGCATCTGAAAGAAAAGCATTTACGAAAATCTCCTCCACTTTGGGCAGAACAAAATTTTAAGATAGTAGTGTCTATATTGTTTTTTGTTGTACAATTCCCACCTTGCCCCAACTTCTCATTGCACAAGTGTCCTCACTTGGTGGTACTCATTCATAAGCTGTTAGGAATCAGGTTGAGCAGTGGGAGATGAGAATCAAGAAAAGGAACAAAGCACCATCTATTTGCAGCTGCTCTGCATACTTCACAATACTACCCAAACTCTCTCTCCTAGCAGAACTGTGATGGCATTAGGTTCTCAGAGAAGCATTTACACTACTATGAACAGCACATGGGAGGTTTCTAGTATGTGTACGCCTTATGAGAACCAAATGCTTGGTGGTCTGTAGTGAAGCTGAGGTCACAGTGATGAGACATAGTTTCAAATCTTCAACAACCATAGCACAGAGATTTGACCTCGCAGAAACCAAAATAAAATAAAAAAAAATTTGCAGCAGACTTACATAAAAACAAATAACAATGAAACTGTGTCTAAAG
This sequence comes from Ctenomys sociabilis, assembly GCA_004027165.1. Taxonomy (NCBI): domain Eukaryota; kingdom Metazoa; phylum Chordata; class Mammalia; order Rodentia; family Ctenomyidae; genus Ctenomys; species Ctenomys sociabilis. The sequence continues at coordinate 51,047 of PVKA01002177.1, forward strand.
CATCTCAAATCAAGATTACAGCAGAGAATGGACATGAGCAACACATTTCAGGTTTCATAGTCTCGCATCATCCCTAGATGGAGATCATCGATTTTCAGGTAAAACAAGCTCAAGGTTCCATTGATTCTGCATTATGGAGAGTTGTATAATTATCACATTATAAATCGCACTATAATGATAATAAAGTTTACAACAAATGTAATGCATTTGAAACATCCTGAAGCCCTCCTCCTCCTTGCAGTCCATGTAAACTTTATCTTCCATTAATCTTGCTCCTGTTGTCAAAAAGATTGAAGACTATTTCAGTACAGTGTGTAATGAATTGCATTCCATTAACTTTGTAATACTGTTACCAACTACAATTTTTTTCTCCTGTCAGGTACTGGGTTTGAATTTGCTGAAAGACTGATAAGATATGGGAAGATAGGTGTGAAGGTGTTCCTCGTGTGCACAGTTGCTACAAGGTACTAGTTTGGTTTTGCCCTGTGCCAGTAGAGCATTCAACTTTTCTTCCACACTATCAACCAGTGGTCAAAGAGTACCTTGAAACCTTCCATCAGGTACTTGTCAACACACTGAGAGCACAAATGAGCATGAGAGGAGATCAACTTCACACAGATTCTTCACTGACTTCCTCTGAAGAACAATTTTGGCAGCTACTGTACCCAGCATTCCAGATAACCTTCTTTTAGTCATGTCTAGCGTGTACCTCATCTTTTTTTGAAAATTTTACATGAAGGGGGACAATTCAGGCCATAAATAAAATATATATCTGGCAACATATGTAAATAGCAATACTTTTTATATATATTTTATTATAATACTGAAATAAAAATAGTATTGAAAAGTTAGGCTTCAAGTTAGACAGGCCTGTTTAGGTTCTAAACTACATACATATTCATGTATCAAAGTTTGTTCATGATATTACACTAATTCTTCCATAGTCTCTCTAGTACTCTTGCTTAAACATATTCTGTAAATTTTGTTTTAGTACTGGGGACTAAACTCAGGACCTTGCATTTGCCAGGCAAGTTCCTATGTCACTTGCTATATTCCCAGCCCAATATTGTATAAATTCTTATGCCTGAAATGAATCTGTTATTGATAATATCCACATTAAATGTTTCCGCAATTTAAACTTATTCACGTATTCTAAAAGTGTGATTCCTGCTAGAAACAAAAAATAATATAAATATATATATTAACATTTTTCACTGGCATGAACAAAAGAAGAATTAAAAAGGTTTGATTTTATAAATTAACAATGGTGCTATATGTAAAATATGGAGTTATTGTAGTCATAATTCAATGTGAAATGGCATTTAGTGTAAAAATAAATTATTAACACTTCCACTAGTTTTATCCTAGTTCTCCCTGCTTATTTTTCAAAATATTATAGACACACACTCTTTTGTGGCTGGCTCAGCCCACCCTGGGAGCAGGGCTGGTGTGGCATGTGGTGCCAGGGATTGGAATGTGGTCCCTGAGCACTTGCCTAAGCTCGCCTAAGCAGGTGCTTTAGACTGCTGAACTTTCTAGCCCTAGATACATATTTTTGAAGTTTATTATTAATTCTCATATTTACTTATTTGGTATAGGCTCTTGCTACACAGCTTGGATTCATAGTGATCCTCCTGCCTCAGCTTTCCCAGTGCTGGGATTACAGGTGTGCACCACCACGTCCGTTTTCAGTGGCTGCCTTTGTGTGAGGCTAGAACAGCTTGTGGTACTGTTGTAGGAAGTTGAGTTAACTAGAAATATTATAGGCATTCAGACAGGGCCAGTCTCTCCAAGGAGACAACACAGAAGACAAAAACAACTACTAGAGAGAGGATGTTCCTGCTGTGAAGCAGACCTAAAGACTAAAGGCCAAACAAATACTAAAAGAGTAGCACCTGGGGTTTATATTCTAAATAGGTATTGGCCACCTGGAAAGACCAAAGTGAGTCACTAGCCTAACCTCCAATGGGAAGAGACCCTGTCCTATAATCCAACCCCCAACAGGAATAAATGCTGTCCCATATTCAGGCCCTCTTACTCACTCCATGACTTGCTTCCCCATTTGGCCCTGGGTGTAATCAACTTTACCCGAGCTTATAATCCCATTGGTTGACCATAGTTTTGTCCCACATTTTGTCCACCTAAGCAAGTTCCCATTCTCTCCACCCTAGCCTCGCATGGTTTTACACTATAGAAGTCCCTGGAAGAGACAGCTTCACCGGGCAACCCACTCGGGTCCCCCTTCTGTCCCTCTCTGACAAGCTTTTCTTTCCAACAAAGTTTACCCTCAACCTCCATTTGTTCCTAAAATTCATTCTTCAGTTTTAGAGAACCCGAACTCATCCAGGTCAGGTCAGGAATTTTACTTCCCTGTATCAGTACCAGGAATCAACCCAGGTCTTTGCATTAGCCAGGCAGGTGTTTAGGCGGCTTAGCTATCTCTCTAGCTGTTTATTAATTTTATTTTTAATAATAAAGGTAATTCACATTTACCATAAATCTTTTTTTTCCATAATTTTATTGAAGAACAAATAGCAATGAGACAGTTTCAAATCTGACTAGTAGAACAGATTAATAATTAATACTTGCATATGGTTTTCTTAGTGGTTATTTGTTTTACAAGGTACTGACATGATATTCTATTTACAAACATTATTAAGCAGATGTCTCTATTCATTGAATTAAGAGAATGTAGCTTATACCTATCTTTGTTTAAAAAGCTGAATTATAGTTCAGTGTCAATAATTAATACTTTTATATTGTCATCTTCCCAGTAGTTATCCATAGTACAAGAAGCAGACAGGATATCCTGTCCAATCACTATTAGTACAAAGCTTTCTTCTCATAGAATTAGACAAAAGTACTGCATATTTATCCTAACTGTACTGTATATACAAACACAGAATGGTCCTTCCTTTGTATTCCCTTTTTTTTGTTTAATCTTGCCAGAGATGGGTATTCTATTGTCATTCAATAATTATAGGTGCTTGAATTCAGCAAAAAAATCAAACAGTCCAGCAGTCCACAATTGTAGTGAGTTATCCGAAGAGGTAGTTGGCTAGAGCCATTTACAGCTCAGCATATTATTATGGCTCTATTTTATATACCTTGTATGCTATTTACATGGTCTATGTGGACGTAAATCATGTATCTCAGATATCCAACTGTATAGTTCTAACAATTTCCTCAATAGAGGCTTAGCATAAATGTTTTTATTCAATTGGTCGTGATTGAGAAGAATGATTAGGTATTGTTCTGACACAGTTCAAAACTTGATCATTGACCATAGCTGACTCAGATGAAATGAAAATTCAGTAATGCTTTGATTTTTTTTTTACCTTCAGTGCACAGCATGAGAATCTTAAAATTCTTTAAATGGTTTTCTGTAATATAAATATTTATGAAATGTACAGCCTCTATTTTGAGTATGATTCAATAATACATAAGTTTAGAGAACCAAACACAATAAAAAGTCTTAAAATTGTTCAACAGTTCCATCTCTAGAAGAAACTGAATATTCTTAGCAGTAGTTAGCTTGGCTAGGTTTTCACAATGTAAATTTATGTTCTAATTTATTTATGTAAATTCACTGAACTGTTACATCTGTTTGAAATGTGTACCTGTAACCTGGTTTGATGAAGTACCTGATTCATCACATGATAGAGGGCCTTATGAAACTCTGTACAAAGCACAGAACTGATAATTGGAAGACTTCAGTTAAGCTGCACACTTCAGTTATGAGACTTAGTCACTTTTTAGTTCAGTTGAGGAGACTAAATCAGAGGTGCCTGTTGGTCTTTCATTGACACTAGCAAAAAGGAAATATTAAAATTACTCCACATTAGGATATGGTCAAATAAATTATGAAATATTCATACAGTTGAGTATAATAAATTTCAGGTAACTCTATGAATAGTTTACCATTTCATGGAAAATGCATTGAATATAATGTTAAATAGAGCTTTGCTTATTCAGAATGATAATAGCAACCTTATAAAATTCATAGAAAATTATTGAAAGGAAAAATACTAAAACTAAAAGAATTATTATAAGTGTTTCTTCTATATATTTCTTATGTATTAAAAAAGTGTCAAATGAGAATGTGCTATTTTTGTGGCAATAAATAATGTGTTAAAGATAACAGTTTTAAACAACTGACTATGATCTGAAGATTTTATGATAACTTCAGAAGTGATTGAAGTAGTAACAGTAAAATAAAATGAATAATAGCACATTGAGATATATAAAAAATCCCTGCTAAGTTCACCTGCAATAGCCTTTTAAGTACACAAAGACTGATGCAAACAGGAGAAAGTGCCCAACTTGTAGTTTGCTCCTCAAGAGTGAACGAGAAATGTGGATTATGCACTCATGATTTCACTCTTCAAGTGGGTCACAGAAGGCATGAGTTTCTGTACACTTCAACCAGAATGTCATGAAAAAGCACTGTGCTGTTGGTGCTTCCTGACCCCTGACAACTAGGGATAGCTCAGTTTCTTGTGCAAAAAGAAAACCTACAGTGTCACAGAGAAATACCAGAAGGAGCAATAGGTTATGATGTTCAAATAAGAAAACAATATTTACTTTAAATTAGGAAATTATCCATGAAAATTGAGAGAAGGTGCATTTGCAAAAGAGATCACCACACCATGCAAACACAGATTCTCAAGCCTCAGCAAAAAGAAAACGGAAAAGAAACATGAGAAAAAAAGGTAACAAAATATTTCCCAATCTGCAAACTCTGCCAAAGCTGATCCTATAGGCATTGATGGGGAGGAAATTTAAAAACAAAAGTAGTTGAGGGCCCAGCCAGATAGCTCACCAGACTAAAGTGCTTGTTTACGCAGAGTACAGTCGCCAGATTTCCATCCCTTGTGTGCCGTGCTGGCACTGCGATGGAGGCATGCTGAGAGGACAATTGAAACCAGGCGTGGTGGTGCATGCCTGTAATCCCACGGTTTTGGAGACTGAAAACAGGAGAATCACTATGAGTCTGATCTACATAGTGAGACCCACTGGACCTTGTACTGAATACATAATGTGAAAAAAAAATTGAATTACATAAAGGATAAAAGAAAAAAGAATCAATCAAACAAAAATAGATCAATAGAGAGATCAGCAAATGCAGAGATGTAACTAAACAGATAATGAACTCCATTGATAAAATGATCAACAACTATAAAGAAGATATAAAAAGAGGTAGGTGAGTTAACGATAATCAGACAAAATATGAGGGATGAATTAAGTGAAGACTTATAGTCCATGAAATAGTACCAAGCAGAAATCCATGAAATAAAGTAATTTTATTAGAAGAAATCATAATCAGCAGATTTGTGTGGTGAGAAAAGAGATTGTGAGAGCTAGAAGATAATGTTGATACTTGAAGTCATATGTAGAGAAACCAAAAATAAGGAAGAGATCACAAAATCTGAATTCAACAGCTACTAAGTAACGCAAAGAAGACTAATTTCATAATAACAGGAGTTAAACACCACTTTTTTTCAGAATTGGAGAGATAGGTCTTTCTCAAAGGAAGAGGGGACAGGAGAAGCATAATACGGGATGAAAATAAGAATTGTAATGTGAGGGGTCAGGGAGATGGCTCAGTGGAATAAGTGCATCCCTGGAAAGCACAAGAGACTGAGTTCAATCCTTGGTTCCACCAAATTAAAAAAAAAATTGTAATGTGGTATATATCAGGATTTGAAGCATAATTTACTGGAAAATGGATCTAAAAAGGAAAAAAAATGACAGGACCATGACATGGGTTGGTGGTAGAGTGAAAAAAAAAACAAAGAGGATGAAAAAGAAATTAAGATGTTTGATATACATGTATCAACTTCCCCAAGAAATGCAAACGTTGTGTACTCTGCCCACATATCAATGAAATAAAATTTTAAAAATAAATAATAGAAGTTAAAGAAAAAATGACACACATAACTAATAGTTTCTGTTTACAAAAATTAAAGTAAAATATATATACATATATTTTAACATATATACAGAGAGAAAAAACATACATACAGAGAGAAAAATTCAAGATATAATTAAACAGGGCTTAGGGAAAGGAGGAAAGAGAAAGAAAGAAAAGAAGAGAGAGAGACAGAGAAAGAGAGAGAGAAAGAAAGAAAAAGAATATATGTATGTTCCAGATAGTTATGTATAGTACTAATTTCTATTCATTTGTTGAAAGGTATAGCTAATGTCTAATTGATCAATTTTCCATGACTCTCCATAGTTGGAAAAACTACTTTAAACATAATGATTGTTATATTGCATATTGTTATCTTTAAAGTAGTTTTTAAAGATTTCATATTGTGTTGCTTTAAAATTCTGTATCTTTAAAAATTGTTTTCTGCTTAAAATTTAAAAGAAAATAGCCATCACACAGGAAGTTCTCGAGATACATCATAGTTGTAATTCTACATAACAAATGCAAGTACAGGCTTTTAAAAGCTATTAAGGAAAAGCAGCAAATCATTTCTAATGGTAAATCTATTACATTTACAACAAATCTCTCCAAACAACCAGAACAGAAGAGTTTCGAGTCAAGCATTTCAAGGCCTATAGGAAAATAATTTTCAACCCAAATGATTATAATCTGCAAAGGCATCTTTCAAAACTGATGGAGAAATAAGGACCTTTCATGGAAAATTGTACTTACAAAATTTGCGAGGACAAACTAGCCTATTCAGACAACAAAACTAGTGAGGCCAAACAGTCTAAACAATGAACACAACAAACAGATTGAGCAGTTAAACAAAAGGTAACAAAAAGAATTAACATTGCAGAAATAAGGTATGACAGGATTCAATAAATATCCTACAGTAATAACTCTCAATATCAGTGGTCCTAACACCCCAGTCAATACTCTGGTTTCTCTTCACATCTTATAAATCTTTCTCTTTTTAACAACGCAGTCAAAAAATTGCAGACTGGAAGACTGGATCACAAAATAAATGCAACCACATTGCATAAACAAGACAGAGCTCATCCAAAGGAGGCTATGGAGTACAAAGGAAGGACACAAAATTATATTCATCAAAACCAAAGCCAGACATAAGTAGGAATATCTACATTCAGGAACAGCAGATTTCAAGGCAAAACTGGTTAAGAGACAAAAATAGCACTATATACTGGAGGGAACATTTAAACATGAAAACTTAACAAGTATAAGTCTATGTAAAATTGTGGGTAAGCCCAATGTCATGAAAAACACTGCTACATATCAAATATCAAATACATATTGACACAATTAAAGTAGTGAATTGTTTTTTTTTTTTTTTGAACTGGGGATTGAACTCAGATACTTGTGCTTGCCAGGGAAGCACTTATTCTATTAAGCCATCTCCCCAGCTCCAGGGTAGTGAACTTTAACATTCACTGACACAATAAGCAAGGTTAATTATACAAAAACAAACAAACAAATATCAGAGTTAAACTGTTAAAAAAAAAAGGGCATTTGAATGGTATGTAAAACATATGTTACATAATTCATCTAAGACAATATTAAAACTCATAATAAGGCACTCAAGATAGCTCAGAAGACTAAGTGCCAGACTGGGCAAGTGCAGGGACTGGGATTTATTTGGTCCCTGGCACCATATGACACAGCCCCGCCCACGGTCACACTGAGCCCAATTACTGAGTTTAGATCACTGAGTCTGAGTTGTGTTAGTGAGATCATATACTGAATTAAAAAAAAAAAAAAAAAAGAAACCTCAGACTAGACCAATAATAGGAAATGGAACAGAGGCAGTAATAAAACTACCAAAAATAAGACAGCCCAATACCTACTGAATTCACCACAGTAATTCTTCTAGAACTTCAAGGAATATATAACGTCAATCTTCAATGAAATTTGAAAAAGTACATTAAAGCTCATTCCTAGAAACTAATATTATCTTGATAATGATAACAGATACAAAACTTCACCACAAGTAGAGGGATAGTGCAGCTGCACAGGCAAGCACAGGTCCTGAGTTCTATTCTCAGTACAAAGAAAAAGAAAGAAAATGTGGGCAAACAAACAAAAAAATTGTATTAAAAGTTCCAAACCAAATTTACTTCACTGCATGGAAGCAAAGGTAGTTCATCAAATATCAATCAATAACTTCAACATATCATCAATCCCTGGCACTACATGCTGTGTGGACCCTGCACCCAGGCAAGCTGAGCCCACTGAGCCTGTGCCTCTTACTCTAGTGCTAGGAAGGCTGAAAGCAGGAGGATCACTATGAATCCAAGCTGTTTTGTTGGACATTGCACCAAATACATTAAAATAACTTCAATATATCACATACAGAGAATCAAAAACAAAAATAATGATTATATCTACAAACAAAGTCTTTGACAGAATTAAATATCCATTTATGAGAAAACCATGGATTAAAATAGCTCTAGAAAGACTATATTTCAAACTGATAGAATCCATTTACGACTGGTAACATCATGTTATCTGAAGATAAGGTGAAAACATTGTTTCTAAAATCAAGAGAAAGATAAAAGTGTTGAATCTTATCACTCTTGTTCAATGCACCAGTGAAAGTTTAACCAGAAAAATCAGACTAAATAAATAAATAAATAAATAGGTTACAGGTAGGAAAGGAAAGGCAGAATTCATACTATCTTTATTCACAGACGATGTGATTCTTTACACAGAAGACTTCAAAAAAATACTTCACTAAAGTATTCAGAGAACTAATAAACAATTTCAGCAGAGTTGAAGGATATGAATTAAATGCAAAAAAAGAGAAAAATCATTAGTATTCCTGGACACCAACAATGAATCTCATGAGAAAGAAAACATAGCGTCCTGAAAAAGATTAAAAGATTAAAAGGAGGACATCAGAAATGGGCAAATGATGACAAACATTGACAAATGGCTATGTTATCAAAGTTGATATACAGCTTTAATGCAATCCTAATGAAAATACCAATCGCAGTTTTCACACAAGGAAAAAAAATCCAAAAATTTAGAAGATATCAGAGGAGACTTAGGGTAGCAAAAACAATCCTGGGCAAAAAAACAATACGTTGGGAAAATTAATTACCTACAGTGTAAAACATTGATTCTAGGCCCATATATTTCCCTATGTGCTAGGCTAAAATCAAAATGAATGAAAGATCTAGATATTAAAAGAGAAGAACTAAAACTTCTAGAAGATAAAAGGTAAAATTCTTGAAGAAATTGGCAATGACTTCATATACAGAACCAAAATTGCATGAAGAGAAACACTCAGACTCAACAAAGTGGATTATATTAATCATATAATTTTCTTTACAGCAAATGGTGTGAAGAAATTATGCTAATATCTAGGATATGCAAAGTGAACAAATATTAAAGCCTGTCAAAAATTAAAAGAACACCCAATCAGAAAATCACCCATTGATATGAATGTTTATAGTGCCTCTCAGAAGAAATAGAAATGTCCACTAAGTATGTGAAAAGTCTTTGGCAAACAGAGAAATGCAAACTAAAGCAGCACTGAGTTCTACTTCAGAAAGAATAACTGTCAACATGAAATCAAAAAGCAGCAAATGCTAGCAAGTGGGGAGGAAAGGAATTCTAAACAGTTGGTGAAAATGTAACTTACAACAAACAAACTGAAAGTCAGTATGGCAATTTGTTAAACCAGTGAACACAGAAATTTTGCTTGACCTAGCTATACTTCTGGATGTCTTCCCAGAAGAGGTGAAGGCATCGTACTACAGTGATAAGTGCACGTGTTTATGCCAATATAATGCATAGATGACAGATATATAGGCTGCTAGCACGATGTCATCTGGATATATAATGAATACAGAAAAAGAAATGTAGAAGATATACACAACTGAGTACTACTCAGATGTAAATATGTGTAGATTTAAGTCTTTGGTGGGAAAATGGATAAACTTTTTAATAATTTTATTGAGAAACAGATAGTAATGAGGCAGATTCCAAACCAATTAATAGTACAGTTTCAATAACTAATACATTGCAAATTGCTGTCTTCATAGTGATTATTCCTAGTACAAGATGCAGATATGATATTTTCTTCAAACACTGTTAGTACAAATCTTTTTCTCATTGAATTAAGAAAGTAGCAGTATATAACTATTTTGTATACACAGATACAAAATGGTCTTTCATTTGTATCACCTTGTTTGTTTAGTTTTGTCACAGATGGGTATTCCATTGCCATTTAAATATTTTACGTGGATGAATTCAGCAAAATAATCCAATATAATACAGTAGTCCATAATAGGAGTGGGTTATCTGTAGGACTCACAACATCAAAAGTAGTTTGTTGCCTTGAGCATTTTACAGCTCAGCATATTAACATGGCTTTACTTTTTATACCTTGTTATTATACTTTTCAGTTGGATGGTTCAGACCAAGATAAAGCAAGACCTACATAACAAGAAATGTGACTTTTGCATCTGACATGGTCAGTCACATTCCCTCAGGATTTAGCCTGAAACCTTGACTGTAGTTTGTAGTTCTTTTGTCAGTGTCAGACATGTGGGTGAGTCATGGCCATTGCTTGACCAATTTGCTCTCTGTGAAAGCCTGAGAGAATGTTTTGTCTCCATGTCACTCTCCTTAGGCACACTCAACATTGTCAATCACCTTCCTCTGTGGCCCCATAATCTCCTTGATCAGAAAATTTGGGACATCACTGAGTTCCATGATATTGTAGCATAGGTTCTCTTATGTCCTGAGTGCTCACTGTCCTTGAAAGACTAGGGATAAAATGTTGGCTGTCCTTGTAGCCCTTCTTTTTCTCTAATTTCTTATCTACATACTTAACCCTTCAGAAGACAAGATTAAGGATATTATTACCCTGTATATAAGCAGTTGAGCTTAACCTCACTATCCGTCTAAATACCAAACATCTTAGAAATAGCATGAAACAGGTATTTTGCATCAAATAATGGTAAGTTAATCTTTAGATTCCTACATAATGTGAAGAAAAAAAGAATTAATAATTAAATATTTAAAAAATTGCAATAAACAATTACATATTTTTACATAGAAATTTAGAAATCTAATCATATACAGCATTGTAGCAGGGCAGTCCTATGACATATTTTTCATGTCTCTTCTTTTCATTTATTACCATTCCAGCCATGACCCTAGTATAACACACTGCTATTCAGTGCAGTTGTTTAGTTCACAAGTATCAGCATATATAGTTAGTCAAGGTGAGAATTCTACCAATTCATTGCTAGTTTCAAAACCCTGCTGAAGATTCTCAGGATCATTGCCTTAACCATCTTTTGTTATAAATGTATGATTTTGCCCCTGTTTCCTATCTTTTATCCTTGCCATTTATTCATTGTTTAGTATTTAAATTCTTGCTTTCCTTGTAATTGTGTTCTACCTTTCTCTTTTTATTTCTTCTTTTGAGTGCTTACATAAGGAAGACTATCTGTTATTTACACGTGGATTTGGTTTATTTCACTTATGAGTATATCTTCAAGTGGCACCCACTTAAATATGAAGGATTTGAGTTTATCCTTCTTTATAGCTGAGTAATACTCCACTGTATAAAAATATCAAATCTTTTTCATCCATTCTTCAGGTGAAGGGCATCTTGGTTGTTTCCAGGATATGGCTGTGACAAATGGTGCTGCTATTAATATAGGTATACATGTACCAATATGATATGATGTTTTCAGTACCTATGGAAAAATTCCCAGTAGGAGATAGCTGATTTGAATAGTATTTCTAGTCCTAATTTTTTAAGGAGTCTCCACACTGATTACCATAATGCTTGCACCAGCCTACATTTCTACCAGCAGTGGAGAAAGGTTCTTTTTTTCCCAATGCCTCTCCAATATTAGTTGTTGGTTGATTTCTTTATAAAAGAAGTCATATTCTTTATGAAAGAAATTCATTATTCCTGGGATGAGATGGTATCTCAGTGTTCTTTTAATTTGCATTTCATGGGTGGCTAGGGATGTGGAGCATTTTTTATGTATTTATTCGCTTTTCTAATTTTCATCTCTGAGAAGTGTGTGTTCATGTCAGCCGCCCATTACTGGATTGGTTCTTAAACTTTTGGGGTCCTAACATTTTTTAGTTCTTTATAAATTCTAGAGAGAAGACCTTTGTTTGAGTGCATATTAGTTAAGATTTATTCCCAATTGTGTGTTGTCTTTTCAATTTGTTGGTAATTTTTTTGACATGCAAAACTTCTCAATAAGATGAGGATGCAGTTATTAATTCTTTCAAGTATTACCCATGCAATTTGATTATTCTTCATGAATTTTCTGCTACTTTTATGTGTTCAAGAGTTCCTCCTAATTTCTCTTCCAAAAAATTTCTTGTGTCTATATTAATGTTTGAATCTTCAATCCATCTTAACTTTAGCTTAATATACAGTGAAACATCTGGGTCAAGTTTCAGTTTTCAGAATGTGGAAAGCCAGTTTTTCTAGCACCATTTGGTAAAAAGGCTATCTTTCTTCCAGTAAGCATGTTTGGCCCCTTTTTTGAAGATAAGGTAGCTAAGTGTGTTTGCAAAGGCTTCTGCATCTTCTAATCTATTCCTTTGATCATCAAGTCTATTTTGTTGATAATATCATGCTGTTTTTACCACAGTAGTTTGTAGTATAATTTCAAGTCAGGAATTGTAATGCTTCCTAATTATCTTTGGTGCCTAGGATTGTCTTTGTTTTTCTGGTTCCAAATAAATTTTTTTAAATAATTTCTCTAGGTCTGTGAGGTATATTGCTGGTTGTTTGATAGGGATCACATTAAATCTGTACAACAATTTTGAGAGTAGGGCCATCTTTACATTGTTAGTTCTTCCTATCCAGGAGCAGGGAATATATTTTCATTTAATTAATTCCTCTATGATCATTTTTTTTCAGAGTACTGTAATTTTCCTTGAAAAGATTTTGACTTCTTTAGTTACATTTTTTCCAAGGTATTTCATTTTCCTTGTTGCTGTTCTAGAAGGTATTGATTCTCTAATCTCCCTCTCAGTGTGTTTCTTATCTGTAGATAGAAGTATGCTATTGAATTTTGGGCATTGACTTTGTATCCTGCTATGCTACTGAATTTGTGTATTCTAGTAGCTTCTTGATGGAGTTTTTTGGGTCTTCCAAGTAAAGCATCATGACATCTGCAAATGATAATTTAGCTTCCTTTTTACCTATTCTAATTCCTTTTATTTCTCTCTCTTATTTAATAGCTCTAGCTAATGATTCCAGAACTATACTGAATAGGAGTGGTGGTAGAGGGCAACCTTGCCTTGTACCAGATCTGAGAGTAAAAGATATAGTTTTTCCCCATTTAGAATTATGTTATCCATTGGGTTGTCATAGATGACTTTTATCAGATTGAAGTACAAGCCGTCTATTCCAATTTTCTGTAGGACTTTCAATATGAATGAGCATTGGACTTTGTCAAATGCCTTTTCTGCCTCAATTGAGATGGTCATGTGGTTTTTGTATTTGGCTCTATTGATATAGTGTATTACATTTATAGATTTGTATATACTGATCCGTGCTTGCATCTGTGGGTTGAATCCTACCTGGCCTTGGTGTATAACCTTCTTGATATTCGCTGTATTTTATTTGCTAGGATTTTATTGAGGATTTTTGCATCTATGCTCATGATGGAGATTGGCCAGTAGTTGCTTTTATTAGTTGCATCTTTCCCTGGTTTTAGTATCCATACAATACTTGCTTCCAGGAATGATTTGGGAGGATTGCTTCCTTTTCTATTTCACTGAATAGACTGAGGATGATAGCAGTTATATTTTCTGTAAATCTCTTGTAAAATTCAGCTGTGAATGCATCAGGACCTTGACTTTTCTTTGTCCATAGGTTTTTTTCTTGCATCTCTTATTTCATTTGCTGTTATTGGGTTATTGAGAGTAGGTACAGCTTCTTCATTCATTTTGGTACTTTGTACCTTTCTAGGAATCTGTCCATTTCTTCCTGTCTTCTATTGTGTGACAGTAAAGATTCTCAAAGCAGGTACTGATAATCTTCTGAATTTCCACTGGGTTTGTGGTAACTGCACCCTTTTCATTCCTTATTGCTTGCATTTGAATTTTTTCTTTCTCATTTCGATGAGGTTAGCTAGGGGCTTATCAATTTTATTGAATACTTCAAAGGACCAGCTTTTCGATTCGTTATTTGTTTGAACTATTTTCTCCATGTCAATTGAACTAATTTCTGCTAAAATCTTTCTTATTTCTTTACATCTTTTGGCTTTCAGTTTGCTTTGCTCTTCCTGTTCTAGATATTTGAGGTTCAGCATTAGGATATTTGTTTGTTCCCATTCTATTTCCCTTATATGTGACTTCATAGCTATAAATTTCCCTTTAAGAATTTCTTTCATCATATCACATAAATTCTGATAAATTATTCTTTATTGTCATTGAATTATAGATATTGTTTGATTTCTTATTTAATTTCATCTGTAACCCATTGGTTGCTGAGTAAAGTGTTGTTTAATTTCTGTATATTTATGTTTTTTTCTGGTTTCTTTTATCATTTATTTCCAGTTTCATTGCACTGTGGTCAGATAATATTCAGTGGATATTTTGTTTTCTTGCATATACTTAAGCAAGACCTTTGGACTAGTATGTGGTCTATTTTAGAAAATGACCTGTGTGCACCTGTAAAAAATATATATTCAGATGTTGTTGGGTGGAACACTCTGTATACGTGCACTAAGTCCATTTGTTTCAACCTCTCATTCAATTCTGCTGCTTCTTTGCTAAATTTTTGTCATCTTGACCTATCTTCTTGGGATAAGGGGTTGTTAAGGCCTCCTGTTAAGATTGTGTTATTAGATATTAGATTTTTCATGTCCATTGAGATTTGTCATATAGTTGGTTGCTGCTGTGTTTGTTGTGTATATATTTTATGATCGTTACCTCTTCCTCTTGAATTTTTCCCCTAGTTAGTATATAGTGCCCTTCTTCATTTTGTTTGATCATTCTTGGTTTGAAGTTCAGACTGTCTGAGAACATGATTGCTACCCTTGTTTTTTCTGAAATGCTGGGGTGTGTAGTAATCTTTCCCGTCCCTTGACTTTTAGCCTATAAATTTCTTTATGAGTTAAGTGTGTTTCTGATGTATACCATATTGTTGGATTTTTCTTCCTAATGCATTATGCCAGTGTATTTCTTTTAATTGGTGAACTGAGTCCATTTACATTGACGGTTATAATTGAGATGTGTTGACTTTCAATTGACATGTTATTTACCTGTTGTTTACTCCTTTTTCTCCTGTGTTTAATTGTTTGCTGTTAGTGGGTTCCTACCTTTTGGGTAGCGTTGGATTCATCGTCATGAAATTCCTTAGTTGTTCTTCATCATGGAAGTATTTCACTTTTCCATCAAACTTGAAGGAGAGTTTTGCAGGGTATAGTAGTCTGGGCTGGAATTTGTTTTCATAGAGGACTTGAAGAACTCTGCTCCATGATCTCCTTTCCTTCATGGTTTGTGAAGAGAAGTCAGCCATTGTTCTGATGGGTTTTCCTTTAAAAGTGATCTGTTTCTTTTTTTAGTGGCTTTCAGTATATTGTTCTTGTGCTATGTTTCTGGGATCTTGAGTATTATATGTTTGTGTGTTTTTCATTGCGCTGGTGTTTTGGGGTGTTTTTGATGCTTTAATTATCTGAATGTCATATTGTGGCCCCATATTTGGGAAGTTTTCTGCTATTACTTCTGCCCATATTCTTTTTATATCATTTGTATTGTCTCCTTTTTTTCTCAGTTATGCCCATTAGTCTCACGTTCCAATTTGCATTGTCTTGCAGGTGATAAATTATTTTTCCTACATGCTATTTGTATTTGAGAGATCTTTACTTAACCTTTCACTAGCTGCAATGGTGTCTTCAAGATCTGAAACTATCTTCACTTTCACTCAAATGGTTTCGCAAGTTTGTGATTGAGATTTTAAGTTTCTCTATTTCTCTTTGTCTATGCTTCAAGAAATCTATTTCTGTCCTATATGGCTCATTGAAGCATTTCATCATTTTTTTAAATCTCCACTATATTTTTTATCAGTGTCTTCTTGGGAAGCAGTTATTAATTCCTTCATTATAGTTATCCTTTCTTTTTTTACTTCAGAGATTATTTCTGATATGATTTCCTGTATATGTTTCTGCATTTGATTCTTTACTTCAAATATTATTTGTTTAGATATTTCTTTTTTTTATTCTGATGTTATTTCTGAGCTGAGTTTTTCTATACCTTTCTGCAGTTGTTTCTTTACTTCAGATGCTATTAATTTTGACATTTCAATTCTGTGATTCCCAGTTTCTTCTGTATTTGTGTCTTCTGCATTTATTCTGGGTGAGTTTGGGGCCTGAGATTGCCTTTTGCTCTTCTCTTTGTCATTTTGATAGCACTTTCCTCTGACCTTTGATGTAGAGTGTTGGTACAGTTATAACCTTAGCACCAACTGGAATTTGGGTGCAGATTTGCAAAGTTTGAATTAATCCAGTCATGCCTGGCTTCGGTCTCAAAATGCTCAACTTCTTCCTGCTGCAGCCCTTGGAACTGAACCTGTTTGGGTCCTCTGGCAAGATGTTCTTCTCCTGGATTAGCTGGGTGGTTCTGGCCCCTAGTCTCTCTGCAGGGACTTCAGCTAAGGTGTTTCACCCCAGGCCTATATGCCAGGCCTGGACTAAGTCTGGAAGGGTCCAAATAGCAGGACTGAAGAACTTACTCACAAGTGGGTCTGGGTTTGGGCTGAGTCTGTATGGTTCCAGAGAGCATGGTGGAAGCTCTCACTCACACACTGGGCTTGCGCTGAGACCGGAGGTGTCTGGGAGTGTAGGGGAGTGTGAAAGCTCTCCCACACACTCACCAGCCTGGGCTTGGGCTGGGTCTGGTCTGGGCTTGTTCTGGGTCTAGGATCAATCTTATTACCAAAATTCTAAGCAAAATAAGTCAGACATAAAAGGTGACATATTGTACCATTTTTTTTTTTTTACATCAAGAGCCCATAAAGTGAAAAATAAAAGATAAAAATAAAAAACAGAAAGTAGACACTTTGCAAGTCATTAACATCTTGTACATGAGGGAGAAGGTAGGAATGAGAGAGGAAAGGGACTTCAAATGTACTAAAATGTGCCACAGAGGTGGCTCAGCAGTGAGAGCACCTGCCTGGCCAGCTCAAAGCTACAGAGTTCAATCCTCCAAAGTTAAAAGAAAGGACTAGGATACATTGTGTACATGTTTCAACTCCCCATAATGAATGCATTCATTGTGTATCAGAAACATGTACTAATAAAAATAAGTTAACAAGAAGACAATAATGAAATCATCCTCAAGTTACCCGAGAATCTTTAATATACACACAGAAGCAACAAAATAGTACATGAACAAACTGACAGCATCAACAAAGAAACAGAGAAAATAAGTCAGTTGTAAACAGAAACTGCAGAGCAAAAGAATGTAATAACTTTTAAAAACTTCACTACAGTGTTTCAATTGATTTCATTTGGCAGAGGAAAGTATACACTTACTCAAAGACAAGTTACTTGAAACTATTGACTGAGAAGAGAAAAAAGAATTTAAAAATTGAAGAAGGTCAAAAGAACAAACAGAACTTAGTCAAATAGGCCAATATTTCATTATACAAATTCTATGAGAGGAGGGATAAAGCAGATTAGAGGAATTATTTTCAAATTAGAGGAGGAAATTACCTTCAAAATTGAAGAAGTTTGAAGTAAAGAAATAAAAAGAAACTACTAATATTACTCTACCTGATACATTACTCTAAAAATGTGAAGTAAAAATAAAGACTTGTCCAGAGAAGCAAAAGGTAAGCAAGTTCATTGACACTAGATCTGCCTAACAAGAACTGTTGAAGAGAGTTGCTCAGGTGAGCATGACAACACAAAAACTTACCAAACACAAAGATTTCTGATAATCAGCTATGCTGACTCAGAACACAGAAATATTGTAATAACGATACTACTTTTAATTGGAGTATAATACTTAAAAACGTGAATACTAATAACAAATATAAAGCTATATCAATAAATACTCAAGATGATAAAATTTGTAGCATCAATAATATATGGGAGATTTAAGTAGCAAATTATTAACAGACAAATTCTATTATTCTCAAGGTTGTTATCAGTACTAAGGAGCTTATACAATTTTTGCTATGCTTAATATCAGAAACAAAATATTCACTGAAGATTCACATAAGAAAAAGCAAAGACTAATATCAAGAAGTTGGCATAGTAGGAAACTCTGGAACTTTATTCCTTCACCAAGCTTACATTCTAAGTAATTGTAAACTAAATAAAGACTCTTACACCTAGAACCATGCCAGTGGAGACATGTATGACACATTCATTAGAGATTTTGTCCTGGTATGTTATCACAGGAGAGGAAGACACTTCCTAGGGAAGTGCATCCAAAGGAATAAAGGCATTTATGTATAAGGGCTCCACTTTATGTATAAGTGGGTTTTATGAAGGCAGAATTCTGCCCTGTCAGTCATTCAGCTTTGTTCTGGCTACCTGGGTGTAAATAGATATTATGATTTAGATTGTAGCTAGAATTAATCTTTCTTTTGCCTAAACTCAAAGCAATTGTATGAAAAGAAAGCAAGGGGGAAAGGTCAAGGCTTTCAGCTTCCTTCTGAAAGAAAATAGCCTATATGCTCAGCTTCAAATTTCTTCATGAAAGTATGAACTAATATATGTCTCACTCATCTTGACTTACACCAACAGCAACTCAAAAGAAATGAAGAATCACGGCAAATGTTACAAAGAAAGTTAGAAATCTGCCAGAAAGCTGCCTTAATGAAACAAACTCATGTGATTTATGTGAAAGAGAATTAAAAATAAATTTTATAAGATGATTGCCAAAGACCAAGGCACAAAGTGAGAATTTAAGAGTGACCAACAATATTAGGAAGCATCAAATAGAAATCATTGCAATAAACAGGCTGCACTAAAAAAAATCACTAAAAAGGAAAGAGAGCAGACTGTATCAAGCCTAAGAAATTATTAGAAACTCAAACACATATCTCAAGAAATAATTTAAGAGAGACAAATATAAAAAATGTAATAGAGTAAAAAAACTCAAGGGAATGAGGTCATCCCATCCATCTACAACAAACTGACATACATATGTTCTCAATTTCCATGTGTAGGAAGAACCAGAGAACTCATTCAGAGAAACAGTGGCTAAAACTTACACAGTTGCTGAAAATAAATGAACGCTGAAAACCAAAAAGATGACAAATAGAATAAAATCAAATAAATCCCCACTAAGATAGTGTAAAATGAAAATTTCAAACCAAGAAAAAAGACAATTTTTAAAAAATCAAAAGAAAAGTAAATTTTTACATGCAATTAAGCTCTCAAAAATTCTAATCACTATATGGACAGAATCCTTGTAGGTCAGAAAGAGAGAACTATGTATCAGACGTGTTGAACTACAAAATAAAATTGACCACCATATATTATTCCTGTGATTTTATGTGTAAAAATAAAAATACTAGAATCACCAATCTAGTAGCATATTACCAGAATCATATAGCATGACCGAGTGATCCTTAGGATAAAGAAGCCAAAACAATTCAACTCAGGAACGTTGATTAAAAGGATGAGCCATTAATGGAATGACCTTCTCAATTACACTAAAAAAGGGGCAGCCAGGTAACTCAGTGGACTAAAGAGCCTTCTTAGGGAAAGCGCCAGTGACTGGGGTTCAATCTCCAGTTTGCCATGCCAGCCCTGCCCCCGGGATGTGCAGATATGGCAATTAAAACTGGGCATTGTGGCACCTGCAATTCCAGTGCATGGGAGGCTGAAAGCAGGAGGATCACTCTGGGGTCTGATCTGTGTAGTGAGACACAGACACTGTACTAAATAGATAAAGAAAGAAAGAAAGAAAGAAAGAAAGAAAGAAAGGAAGGAAGGAAGGAAGGAAGGAAGGAAGGAAGGAAGGAAGGAAGGAAGGAAGAAAGAAAGAAAGAAAGAAAGAAAGAAAGAAAGAAAGAAAGAAAGAAAGAAAGAAAGAAATTAAATAAGACACAAAGAAATAGGAACATCTTATATCCATTCATTGGAAAACTTCATATTGATAAAATGATGTCCCTACTGACTAAAGTAATCTACAGATTGAATACTATCACTGTTAGTCCAAAGACATATATGTCAATTCTTTTCTTTTTTTTTTTTTTTTGAACTGGGGATTAAACTCAGGCCTTGCACTTGCCAAGCAAGCATTTATTCTACTAGCCATCTCCCCAGTCCATGAAGAGCAATTCTGAAACTGCATGTAACCACAAAAGGCTACTAAAAGACAAATCATTCTTAAGCATAACTAATAAGTGAGCATATTATATTTTTTCCCAAATCCAAAATATTTTACCAAGCCAGTGTGAGTAAAAGAATTTGTTATAGGCATAATGACAGTCACAGTGGAACAGAAGTGAGTCTGTGTAACTGATCATTGCGAGGGTGCCAGGGGCACACACCCAGGAGCAGCAGCAGCATTGCTGCAGACTTTTGGAAAGCTGGTACCCACCTATGAGAAGCTGGAACTTGGTTTGGATTTCATACTAGTCACACAAAGTCAAGGTGGACTGAAAACATGAATGCAAGCCTTGAGGCTAAGAAACGAGAAAATAGAATATGTAACAGGAAAGAACTTAAAATATTACTTTTGGCAATTTGTGGAAATGACATCAAAAACTAAGTGAAAAAAGCAAAAATTACCAAGTGGGACATATTAAACTAAAAATCTTGGAGCAAAAGAAAAAGTTGAAAGACAAAAAAGGCAACCCAAGAAAAGTGAAAGGTATTTGCAATCATGCATCTGACCTTTTTTTAGCTACTCAAAAAAAAAAAAAAAAACAGAAATCCTGCAACTCAATATTAAAATACAACTGATTATATTTTAAAGTGAGCAAAATACTTGAATACATATTTCTCAGAAAGATAAAGAGTCACCTGGTGTGTGAAAAGATGTTCAGTGACATTAATAAACAAAGTCAAAAATCACATGAGGTAAAACCTCAAGCTGTTCATGATTTTTTTTATACAAAAAGTCAAAAGATGCAAAGTGTTAGCAGTGAACTGGAGATATTAAAAACTCTGTATTATTATAAGAATGAAAAATAATGCAGCTAAGCTGCTGTGGCAAATATTTCTCAAAAAGATACAACTACTATACTATGATCTCCAAGAGACATTGCATTCTGTGTTTATGTTAACATTATTCACAATATCCAAGAGGTCAGAATTAACCTAAATATCTATGGATAGCTGACTGCATAAATAAAATTTGGTGTAAGTTATATATGTCCAGTGGGACAGTGTTCAGTCTTTGAAAGTGAATGAAATTGTGTGATACTATATGATATGAATTTTAAAGACAATAGGCTAACTGAACCAAGTAGATAAATATTGCATAATATCACATTTATAGGTAATGTGGTTCCTTTAGAAACAGAAATTAGAATGGTGGCTGTTAGGGACATGAAGCAGAGAAAAACAAGAATTCATTAAGCCTGCATTGGTGGTATAGTGGTGAGCATAGCTGCCTTCCAAGAATTCATTGATCAGGGGAAATAGTTTCATTTGTGCAAGAAGAAATGTTCTAAAGATACAGCTCTTACAGCACAGCAATGTGCATTGTGAGCACTACTGACTGGGCATGCTTAAGATACATTTAGTGTCAGATGTTTCACCTCAGTAAAGAAAGCAGTTACTGTACTGCTTGGATTTTATACTAGCTGCACAAAGTCAAGGTGTTGTGAAGGGCAGCCTGGCACTTGCTGAGGCTGTGGAGTAGAGTGAATGTGACATAATGGAGCAGAGACTAGGTAACAGAGAGCAAGTGCCACAGAGACTTCTGGGTGGGCTTATGGGGTACTGGGGAGCAACTGAGGGTTTTAAGCGGAAAAAATGGCAAGTAGCTTTTTTTCATGCTCTTAAGTGAAGAAAGGTTTTACAAACTTATCCCTAGAGAAGCCCTGAATCACTGAGTGCAGTGCCTGATTGTGTGGAGCAGAGGAAAAGGGGAAGCCGCAGGAACACAAAACATGAGCAGCCTCCTCCTTCAGAGCTTGAAGAGGTCGACAGCCAGGAGTGACACCTCTCTGCGACCCAGAGAAGCTAGGTGTGTGCACTGGTCCTTCCTCAGGCACTGTCAGAATGGCATTGGGTCTTGTAAAAAAGAAACAAACATTGAAGGAAAAATATTTGAGTCAATAGAAATCTAGAGGATTAGTTTATTGTTGCCAGTAAAGCTATTATTTTTGTTTTGTTTTCAATATTTGAAAGTAAAGGTAGATTTTGTAAAGTAATAAAAGATATTTTCCCCAAATACCATCTTGGGTAATTTTATCTATTATTTAAAATTAAGAATTATAAAAACATCTCTTTTATCATGCCTATAATGAATCATATTTAGTATTGTTACTTCGTGAATATAAGATAACAACTATAAAATCAATGTTAACAACTAGTGGATATAACCCTAGGTTAGGGGCTGGGGAGATGGCTCAGTGGAATAAGTGCTTCCATGGCAAGCACAAGGGCCTGAGTTCAATCCCAAGTTCCACAAAAAAATAAAAATAAAAAATAAATAAATAAAGAGTTCCTGATATAACCCTAGGTTATACTGTAGTTACTATAGGTTATGGTGGTGTAACCTACAGTATTGTTAAAAACAATAGATCATTTAAAAGAAGCCTTTAACAATAGTCTTATCAAGCATGTGTCTCTACTAAATATCCACTGGATCCACTGTTGTCCATTCCATTTCAATACTAGAGAAAGCCCTGAAATCTAATTATCATTACATTCTACTGCTGAATTTTCTCTTTTTCCAACTCTCTCCCTGTCCTCTAGACCCTTAGGTGCATATGAATAATCTTTCCAATAAAGCCAATAAAAGGACTTGGGAAGTAGCTCAGTGGAATAAGTGATTGCCTGGCAAGTGCAGGGTCCTGAAATTCATCCTTGGTACCACCAATAAATAAATAAATAAATAAATAAATAAATAAATAAATAAAGCCAGTGTAAGCAGATGCTTCATTTTACCATACCAAATTTGTAGTAGCTACATCATGGAAACAACCTAAAAGCCTATCAGCCGAGGAATGGATAAAAAAGATGCATTTTTATACAATGGATAGAACTCAGCTATAAAGAAAGATGACCTCAAGGCTTACATAGGTAAATGATGCAACTAGAGACCACGCCCACAGGTGAAATGCATCATATTCACATGTGTAAACATCCTGTTTTCTCCCTAGTGCAAGAAACAGTAAATAATATAAAAGATACAATAGAAATTGGGAAGGGAAAAAAGGTTCAAGAGGAAGGTACAGCTGAGATGGAAGAAACCAGAAAAGAAGAAAGGGAATTTTACATATATTGGACCTTTTGGATCCCTTCTTTCCATTTCATAAAATCTATTATACTTCAAAGGTTGACTCTCTTATTAGAAGGCTATAAATTCCTTAAACATAAAAAGATGAATGTTTTGATCCTAACAACTTTCGCACTGAGTAGAATATATATACATATTTAAAATAATTGTTCTACTAATTTCTATTAGTTCATCAAAAGGAATAGTTAGTGCTTGCATCATGTGATCCATCTTACACGTCTATAACTGGTAATCAGAGCAACTACTTTGAAGATCACAATAAACAATATAATAACCATTGTTAATTTCTTTTCACCATATTTGAAGTTTAATATCATTTTTATTGTTTTAGTGTTTATAATCCTCTTAAAAATTAACATATGCTTCTTACCCTTGGAGTCCACAACATTTCCTCACTGAAGTTTAACGGTACCCATGACTACAGGAATGTGGAGATGAGACCCTAAGACATGAACTGAGATCACAGCTGTAACTTCTGGGGCTCCTTTGGTTTCTAAAACCTCTGAAGCTCCCTGACCAACTGTTTGTTTGTTTGTTTTACATGTACAAGAGTATACAAATTCCTTTTGTTGCTCACTTGCTGATATGAAGATTCTAGGTTATAGCTGGTTGCTTTAAATTCTATCACGCCCGACATTCACAAGATGAAGCCCTAAATTCCACTGTGGAGACAAGGTCTTTGGGGTGGTGATTAAATTTAAATGAAGTCTAAGAACAGGTCTAGGACACCATAGGTTTAGGGTCCTTACAAATAGAAAGAGCAGCAAAATCACCTCTCTGTCCCCATCCCTCTCCGTCTTTTGTGTAAAGGACACTATGAGCCTGGATATAGCTCAGTGGCAAAGTGCCCGCTTAGCAAGCACAAGGCCAGGCCCGAGTTTGAGTCCTGGATCCAAAACACACACACACAAAAAATAAGTAAATAAATAAAAACACAGTTCTTACCACAAACTGATTATCCTCAAGCACCCAAATCTTGGACTTCTAGGCTTCAGAATTACGAAAACTTAAATTTCTGTTTTCTTAGTCATTCAGTTGTCTGATATTTCGTTACCTACTGTAACTAAAAAAGGTAATAAAGAATTTTGAAATTGTTCTAAGATAAAATATATCAGTATTTTGTTTTACAGTCTCTTTTTGAACCAACTATGAAGCCATGTATCTGAACAGCACACTCCTATTTTAAGGTATTCTCCAAATTCCCATCATTTTTTAGTGCATTGGAGGAAAAACATTTTTGTTGATAATTTTCGTTTTCTTCCAGGCAACAAAGACTTTTTTCTTTGCAAGTGCTGGAAATGAATGACAGTTATTACCTAGTTTTCACAAAACATTAAAATTTGCAAACGTGCACAATCAATCAGTGCATTGTTATTGAAAATGACATAGTAAAAGAAACTGCAGAACATTGTCAAATGGAGAAAGTGGTAGCTTTTATCTCCTCCCTTGAATTTATAGCCCTATTAGAAAGCCAAAGCACAGGCAGTGGAAGGAACAGGCAGGGTCATCAGCCACACTGTTCTCCTCAGCGTGGGGAAGGGAGGCCATGGCTCGGAGGTGAATTGCTTGCTTACTGACACTTTTTTGAGGGTTCTTGTTTACTTTTAGGGTTTGATTTTTTTTTCCAGTACTGGATGGAATTTAGCATTTTGTACTTGCTAAACCAAGTCCCTACCTCTGAGTTCATACCTGTAACATTGTTTTTTTTTTTACTTCTTCCAAGATAAATCATTATTCTTCTCTTTGAACCTCACTTTACCATCCAGATTTTTCTATTTTTACATGTACGTCTATAGTATTTACTTTAAAAGTCTGCTTCTCTTTTTCTTACATTTTTTAAAGAGAAAAAGTAAAACAACATTTCAAAGCAAGAATAAGAGAGTAACAATGTTTAATATATTACATACTATTATCTCTAAATTATTCAGAATACAATATATAGGCATTTAATTCTCCAAATAATATTCACACAAGCCATTCTTTTCAATGAATTAAGGGATATATGTGCTGTATATTTATGTAAATTATATATAATATAAATGTAACTAGATAGATATAGATGTGGATGTTGGTATGGTGATATCGATGTATTTCCCTTCCTTCTTTTCTACTTTTCCACACACCAGTTTCTCTTTCCTTTTGGACCATTTCTTCCCATTTCACAATATCTATTATACTTAGGAGGCTGCCTCTCTTGTTAGAAGGTTATAAATTCCCTAAAATTAAAAAAAGGAATGTTTCTATTCCTATAACTTTTGAACTGTGTAGAATAGGCATCAATGAATACAAATTTAACAGGATGATAAAGGACACAGAAGAAGATAAAACAATGCAGGTGGGAGACAGGATTTCAGGGTTAAGGGAATGATTTTAGGAATGCGTATGTGTGAGAGTATGTGTAGCAATGAGATATCTTCTACACCAGGTATATTTTAAATAGTATCTGAACATTAAACACATTCAACCAAGGAAGATCTTTTAAATATTATAAAATATATTTTACCTAGTGGTTGATTCTAACAAATAAAATAAAGGGATCTCTTTTCCTCCCCTTTTTCTTTTCACTTCTTTTTATTCTGTAAATATGAGACAAATCCAAGACAAGGCTTTCTGTTGGTCTGTTCCATTCATATTTGATCATAGGAGAAAATAACATGATTTAAATGATTAGATGCAGTGTACTAGATCATATATGAATTTCTTACAATCATTTCAAGAAAATACTCTTCTGTATTTATGTAAGAAGCAAAGTATCTTTAGCACAGCAGCACTTCAATTCTCTGGCAATATTAAATAAGATGAAGACAGAGGACTATTGGGAGAGCTCCGGATGCTGTGCCATGGCAAAAGTCTAAGGAAACACATTTATTTCTGCCAGTGCTGGAGTCTGGAGGTCTAAAGTCTTCAGCAGAGCAAAGTAAGTTTCTGGTGAGTCTATCCTCCTGATTTAAGAGCTCCATCTTGTAGACGAGGAAGGAGAGAAGAATGCTCTCTTGGTCT
Source organism: Ctenomys sociabilis (assembly GCA_004027165.1). NCBI lineage: Eukaryota > Metazoa > Chordata > Mammalia > Rodentia > Ctenomyidae > Ctenomys > Ctenomys sociabilis. The sequence continues at coordinate 77,433 of PVKA01002177.1, forward strand.
CTCCTTATAAATCTCTAATGACATTTTTATTTTGTGGCTGTCAAAGTTTTTATTTCCAAATGTCACCACACTTGGGACTAGGATTACCATACATGGATTTGGGACAATAAATTGTATATTTATTCTGTACCAAGTGTCATTCCTAGGAGTTAGATTTTGTGATGGAAAGAAAGTTACTTCTCTTAATGATAGGGAAAACAGAACACAAGCTCAAGAATTAGTAAAGGACATCTGGGCCTGTTGGCACGCATCTGTATTCCCAGCTACTTGGGAGTCTGAGGTGGAAGGATCACTCGAGTCCAGGACTCTGGACTGCAGTGTGCTATGCCTACCGGGTGTCCACACTAAGTCAGCATTAGTATGGTGACCTCCTGGGACGGTGGTGGGGACCACCTGGTTGTCTAAGGAGGGTTGAACCTGCCCAGGTCGCAAGTGGAGCAGATCAAGTCTCATGCTGCTCAGTAATGGGATCATGCTGGTTTAGTATTCCATTGTAAAAATCTGTCTCCCTTAGATTTTGTTAGCTGTATCACATTGCTTTATTTACATTTAAATAATCATGCACAAATTTATAGAGTTTAAATGTTATAGTTTCTACTTCATACATATACACATACATAAATGCACAAGTGAACACACACAGATGAGACCTAATTTTTTCATACACATATCACATATGTAAATCAATATGTGTACTTGAAATATGTATGTAATCAAATAATAACTGGAAAATATTCCAGCATTTTACAAAATTACACTGGGCATGGTAGTGCATGCCTGTAATTCTACCACTCAGGAGGCTGAAAACAGGAGGATCACTATGAGTCCTCTCTATGTAGTGAGACCCTACAGTCCCTGTACGAAATACAAAAAAAAAAAAATAAAAATCATGTGACATTACACAACAGTGAAACCATGAAGTGCTTGGGGAATATTTAATAAGTTTTGCATTTTATTTGATATAGGAGAACTAATGATAGGACACGAAATATAAACATTGTGGAGTTTTCTCTCTACATTTTCTGTTCCTTTCTACTGGCATCACGATGTGAGCAAGTTCTCTCAGTTAATATTTCTCACTGCCCGTGGAAATATGCCTAGAAGGACTTAGAGATTCTGTGAAGGCTAACGCATTTGGGAAGAACTAGTGCTGCCACGATTTAATAATAAACAGCTCTGAGGTCCAAAATACCAAAAAAAACCATTGATTCTCCTAATAGCAAGCCATGGGGCAAGTTTCATAACTAGTGTTTAACTCTTAAGCACAGCAGGCAGTGTTAGCTGAGTGAAGATTGATTATAAACATGAGAAATCACTTTGTAACCAATTTTAGGGGAAACACAAGGAATAATGTCTTAACCTCTCAATGATGATTCACTGTGGGTGTGATTAGATGGAAGTGTATGAAAAATACATGACAAATCTGTGCTTCAGTATCTGCTGCCAGATTATAAGAGGTGCCTCTAGGTATCTAGTGGACCTGCTGGATGATTTTAAACTTAGTGCCATGAAAGGAAATCCATTCTGGAAGTGTGAATTAAAGTCATATATCAATGACTTTAAGTCAGACAAGACTTCAAAAAGATGTAAAGATAGAGTGCAGTCCAATGCTCAACCTTGATGAACTTCAGACTTTGGTGACTGAGAAAATAATTTAACTATTCTAAAATACCATGAAAATTATTATGAAGAATTCATGAACCTATTTTCCTTTCTTTGCAAAGTCTCATGAATATATTACCTTTCTAGAATAAAGCTCAGCTCTTTGCTGAAATCTTTTAGAATTAAAAAAATTAATTGAACATACTTATATTTTTGTACATTGTAAGATGTTATGTGATGTATTTTACATTATGAACACATGCATCACCTCACATACTTATATTTTAATTTTCAGTGGTAACATTTAAAATTTGTTACCACTGTGTGCAGTGCTGCATACCTGTAAACTCAGCTATTCAGGAGGCTGAGGCAAGAGGATCACAAGATCAAAGCTATGTTATATAATTCAGTGAGACTGTAGCTTAAAAAATAAAACAGGGGCTCAGAGTACTATTCGGTGATGGCATGGGACTAGGCTTGGTCTGCAGTACTACACATTAAAATCACTCTCTAAGAAATTTGGAAATATACCCAATCACCAAATTTTGATACAGGAAAACAACACTACCATTGTCACTGAATGATCATAGCACCCCAACATCACATGAATACTACTTAAGGCACATTACTGTTTCCTAATTTTCTCTATTTCGGTGCCTTTAGTTCAATTTTCACATACTTACCAGAATAACTTCTCTAAAATATAGTTATCTGTGTATTTTAAATGATCACAGTATAGGACACCCCCCCCCACTTCACCTACCACTCCTGGGAGTGGTATTCACCACTTTCCCGCTTCTATTGTAGCTATGTAGTGTTTCCCCCTAAAGTTTTGTTCCACTTGTCAGGAGACTTGAATCCATGGTGCATCCCAACCTGGGAAACTCATTTCCACTCAGGTGTGTTGGCATCTCTGACAACCTTTAATAACGCTCTTCTGAACCCTTTAGTCAGATAAAATTTCAGTACTCTTTCTAAGTAATAAGGTAGAAAATGAACCCAGCAGAGTGGAGTTCTCAGCTGAGTTCCCCAGGACGCATCTGGCCATGTCCAGAGGCTTTTCTGGATGTCACATGTGAGAAGGTGATGCTATCCTCTGATGGGCACAGGCACAAGACTGCTCCTGGAAAGAGGAATTTTGCACTTCAGACTGCCAGTTATGCCAATGTGGAACACACTGAGGCTGGAAGGAAGAAAGACGTACATGAGAAAAATGGAAAGCAGTTCAGGAAGACCTGCCCTGAGGAAGCGGAGGGAGTGGAGGTTTAAGTAGGGTGCTGAGCACAGCAGGACAGAGGAGGAAAGGCTAGCAGGAGAGTCATGAGGGCATGAGAACACAGTCCGCCAGCTGCCCTGGAGAAGTAAAATGGTGGTTAATGACATTTAGGGAAGCATTCTGCTGCTTTGGGGAGCACTCCTGCTGCCTCTTAGTATTGTAAAGTTCTGTCATAGCTTTCAACACTTTTCAAGACAGGCTATTGTTCCTTTCAATTTTTCTGCAAGTATAAAATAGACCACAAAGCACAGGGTCAATGCTACTGGAGTTAAAGTCACTCAACTGTCTACCATTTCCATAGTGATAGCCTCCTATGGAGTGATCTCTGTTTTATTATCTTTGAAATCCTACCACTTACCACCATTGAACAGGACCAATTACAAAAAAAAAAAAAAAAAAAAAAAAAAAACTTTGGCCCTTTACATTGGGGTCAGACCAGGTAGATTTTAAAGTGGTCAGTGCTATTCTCTTGCCTTTCTTTCCAGTGACATTGTCCCTATTTTTAGCCTTGGATTTTTGACATGGCGTACCATTGCACACTGTGCAGCCTGCCACGCTTCTTACCTGCTCTTTCCACCTGTCCATTGTAGTTTATAGGTAAGAGATAATGAATGCTTTGATTCTGTCTCTAAGTGCAGGCAGGAGACTGACTCACTCATGTGATAGGTTGCATCATACCTGTTCAAATATACTTGTGGACATGTATGTGTTAGACAAAAGCATATACATCTGCATGCATGATAGTCCCCAATAGTTTGCTCCTAAATTTGTTCTTTACTGTGCCTTGTGAGTCAACACCAATCCAGATTTTTGATTTGCAATACATGATATTTCATTTTCTTGCTGAGATCTGAGAAATATATTTCATGTATCTTTTTATTAATCTTTTATTTATATTTTGGTACAGGTTCTTGCTACACAGCTTGGACTCGTAGTGATTCTCCTGTATGAGCCTCCTCAGTGCAAGGATTACAGTCATGCACTACCATGCCTGGTTTCTGTGGCCAGCTCAGCATGAGGCCAGCACACAAGGATGAAATCTGGGTCCTTACACTTGCCAGTAGGCACTTAGAACACCAAGCTATCTCCCCAGCCCTATAGCATGTACCGTAACATCACCTCCTTTCATCTCCAAAGTGAGGCGAAGTCTTTACCTTCTGTTCACTTCTTGGAAGGACTATACATTTCAAACAATCATACAGTGACCAGCAAGTACAACAGAAAAATCTTTGACTAGTTTCACGTGGGGTTAGTATAAGTAGGGCCAAAAATAAGAAAATGAAAAGCAGAAAAATAGATAGGGTTTTAGAGATGTTGGCATAAACTACAACTCAGAATTCCAAATCCTAGTTAGGAACTCTAGTGAACAAATTTAATTTTTGTGCATAAACAAATGAAGACAATGATATTTACTGCAACATTAAGTAAAGGAGATAATTTCAAGTCACATTAATGTCCATTAATTGTTAAATATGTAATCATGATATGGTCATAGGCTTAGAGAGAATAAGCTAGATCTATATGTTTAATACTCAGTAATCCTTTACAGAAAAAAAGGAGATAAATTAGAATGAAATTGTAGCTTAAAAGGAGAGCTTAACTGTGACTCTGACATTCCTTAAAAATGTGGACCCAGGGGCTGAGGAGATGGCTCAGTGGAATAAGTGCTTCCCTGGCAAGCACAGGGGCCTGAGTTCAATCCCCCGTTACCCCCCCAAATGAGGACCCAATATTACAAAACAAGTTTTAATATCTCGAAAACATATTTATTATGCTTATTAATCTTAATATTATTCAGTGTTTAGAGTATTTTCATTGTGCATGGAGAGAAAGACAGAGAGAGAGAGAGAGAGAGAGAGAGAGAAAGAGAAAGAGAGAAGGAAGAAATGAGAGATTACCGAAGAGGTTTCAGAGATTAGTGTTGTTGTTTCCTCAGCTTTTCACTCATTCAGAAAATGAAATAGGGTGATTATATAAACCTGATATATCTAAGTAGTCATCAACTAAATTCAGTTTGATTCTTTCCCTTATTTGTCTAAATTTCACTATTTTCCTCCAAATTACTAGTAAAATAAGTTTTATCTTCACAAAATTTTAAATGTACAGTCAACTTCATAAATTACTTTTTCTCATTTCGTTAAACAGGCTTAGGCTTATTTCACTAGCCAAAACCTTGGCTGTAGCACTTAAGAATGTTAATCATTATTTTATTTCCTTTACTTGGATTTAGTTGTGCTTGTATTAGTCCCTCTGATCTCTCTTTTTATCTGTAATTTATATGACTTCTTTGCTTAAAATAAACTTTGTCCCCATTAACTTTCTTTTCAGTACATCTGAGATAGTTCCCAATTATTTAAGTTTAAATTAACATCCCCAAGAAGATTTTTTTTTTGTCAGCCTAATGAACCCTAGTTGACTTAGGTTAATTTCTTGTAACATAACCTTTCTTTTCATGGTGCAGTGTTTAAATAACCATGTAAACTCTTCTTTTTTAGTTTTTAATAGTCCTTTTCTCTCATTACTTACCCTCAAATACTGCAGCATAAAAAGCCTCAGATCCAGGGAGCTTCCCTGAGTAATTCACCTGAATTAGATCACTCTTCCCATTTTCATACACAGTTGAGATTTTCATTTAACACTGGACTTTAGTTTTAGTATAAAAACAAGATCTCTACATATCTATGTTAAAATCATTATCTAGAGAGATAGGGTATTTGTTAGCTTTCTCATTGCAGGGACACAATCCTGACACCCAGAGTGGAAAAGATGAGAGGGTACTGTGGCTCACACTTTCAGGGGATCCCAAGCATGGACAGCTGGCTCCAGGGAACAAATATCATAGCAAACAGATGTGGAGGAGCAAAGATGCTTAGTTTATGGCTTCCAAAAACCAGAGAAATGGAACGATCATAAAGAGGAAGAGAAAATGGACAAAATAGAGTCTCCAAAGTCATGTTTCCATGAGACACACAGACACAGTGCGAAGTGTGCCCTGGGACCTAGTCAAGATGACCATCATGGATAAGAAGAGATGGTAGGTAGATGATAGATAGATAGATAGATAGATAGATAGATAGATAGATAGATAGATAGATAGAATAGAGCTGACAGGTGTATTAATCATTAATACTTATTGCTGGATACCCTGCTTATTGCAGAACAGATACTCAGTCAACACTGACATAAGCATGAGAACAATGAAATCTCATCTATTCATAGTTAAAAGTGCAACCATTCTCCTTGTAGTCAGTTTCAGTAGGACAAGCTTCCTCTTATTCACTATTAGCACATTTTTTAAATTCTTGAGCTGACATTTCAGCATATTTGGCTAACCTTCATCAAGTATCAGTTGTGCAGAGTTACAGGTCATAAATGTAGCTTCCAAAGCGAAGTAGAAGCAAAGCAATTGTCATTGTTTAGCTTTTGAGAAACTCCTCTTGTGATACTTAACAATTAAAATAATAATTAGCACCACCAAATAGCATTCACTGAGTCCATGATACAATTTCAGACACACTCAAGAATCTAGATAAAGTAAAAGAACTTTCCCCACAAATCCCAGGCACTGCTTTAAGGAATGTCTAATTAGCTCACTCCAAATTTATACTCGTTAGAACTGCACCACATCGTGCATGCTTTATTTGTGTTCATTGCTATTCTAGTGCTATAGTCTCTCTTATTTTCAGTAATAATATCACCTTAAATACATACAATGAAAAGGAGTGGGGCAAGTCTGGATAGCTCAGTGATAGACCTCTTGAGTGGCAGACTGCAGGTACTGGATTCAATCCCTATTACTGAAATAAAGAAAGATAATTATAACCAACTGAAAAATATTTCCAATGTAAATGCCATGGAAATTTAAGACAAATTTATAAAAATTAAAATGGCCAATAAGCAACCTCATTTATATGAGTAATCAGATTTCCTATAACTTTATCAAGTACTAAAACCATTCAGTGTGAGCAATATGAAGATATTCTCAATAACTGGGAATGCATCTTGTTAAGAACATTCTGAAGTACTATTTGGAAATCTTAAATCTCATAGTCTCAAATGTCCATTCCCTCCATTACAGAGACATTAATGAAAATAACTATAAATAATAAATCTACAAAGTATAATAACTAAGAAAATAATTATTGGATAAATAATTAGAGAATAGTACACGTGGAAGCATTTTTCAACATGTTTATTATTTAGGGAGAAAATATTCAATGTAACATATTTATTAAAGGAATGAACTTTCTAATTTATAATACATGATCAGTGTTAACTCTGACTTATTAAAAACTAATAATGTTTCTATATGACGCTTTTCTGATTAGTGCTTCATTCAATTACAGAACGTGAAATCTGGATCCTTCCATCAGCAACAGAGTTCTTCTTAAGGAATCAGAATGATCCAGGCTCAGAAATGGGTCTAATTAAACTATCCACATCGTTTATCATTTAAAGGGAAAACATATTTAGACCTCACTGTGTCGGTGACTTAAAATGATCAGAAGAATTCTCTCCAGAACATTCAGATAATTCAAGATGGATGAAATACAGCAAAACATATTTATTAACCTGTATATAAATGAAAAGGCTATCCTGTAAATTTTTCTAAGATATTTATTAGGCTAATTCCCTTTATATCACAACTGTTCCCTGATAACTGGTGAAAGGCTATTATTTAGCTATATTTTTTGATAAAATACTAGTAATATTAGGATGAAAGCACAATTTATATGAAACTCAAATGAGTAAGATGGTTGCGTGTCTTTAAAACCTCATACGAAGAACAATATATTCTTTAATAATTTCTTGAATTATAACTTTGAAATACAGTAAAATCCCTGAATAACATCAAATCAAGAAATGTGACCTTCATCTCTCTCGCAGGATGTATTCCGTAACAGACTTTGCTCCTGAAGATTCATGCAGAAATGGACAACGTGAGACTCTATTGGACTCTTGACCTGCACTGCCCTTTCCTGAATTTTCATGAGAGGGTGATGTAATTCATTATTTGTGCTGCTGTGTTCCCAGCTCTGGGCAGCATCTTTGATATTCATTTATTCAATCTCAAGTAATCTGTGCTTAATAGGGAACTGAAGCGTGTCAGGATGAACAATTAAGTGTGATTGTTGTCATTGACAACCAGCAGTTAGTGCTGAAAATGTCCCAGGCAAGAATATGAGCCATTGGAGTGTTTACCTTAAATAAAGGAGAAGTTTAAATGAAGCAAGTCTTCCAGATAATGACAATTAAATTTTGCCATTCAAATGGCACATTCTCCTTGAAAATAATAGAAATATTAGCAGAGTTTATTTCTTTTTGGCTTCTCTTACTTGCTGGTGCAGATTAATTCATTACATGACAAGGTTTTGACTGAGGGTGTGATCTTAAATTATTTGGTGTGCCTGCCGAAGCAAGATGGTACAGCGTTGGGAAAGCCGCTGCTGAAGTTGGAAAGAAGAGACATGACTTTGAGACTGCCTGGAAGGACAAATAATGAACAGTAGGTAACCATGGCAAGAAAAATATTATGAATAGTGATAATTAAAATGAAATTTGGTCAAACAAAATACCGTACAGAAGTGTTTGCCTTTTGCTCCAATAGCTAAAATAGGCAAAATATTTATCAGTTTTCATATCCGGCACCTATTTGCTTCCGAACAAGCACAAATAGGATGAAGGGGAGGATCTGCGATTCAGCAACTGTATATCATTTCACTTCAGTGAAATCTTTGAAGCTGCTGAAAAATTGTAGCTGTAATTTTTCCATCCCCTACAATGAAACTGCTAAGCAAAATTTCAGCATATGAATAGAAATATTTCAAAATGAACATTTCTCAGGTATGACATGCAAGCAATATCCAGGAGGCATTCTTATGGGGGGGGGGGATGTAAGCACACCTTGCACTGTGTCTATGAAAGGAAAAAACATTGCACGGGAGGCTTTGGAGGCAGGTCAGGCATCAGTGGTCCTGTACAGGCTGGCCACAAACTTAAAGTCCAAAGATGGGACAGAGGTGCCAGTTCAGAGATGGAAGGGGAGATTAAGGGTCTTCATGTTTCTTCTGTCACAGATCCAGAAGAAGGGGGAATAAAAGCCAAATGTGTTGGACCTTATAAAAAGCCATCCTCCAGCAGAATTTAGCTAAGTATCTGCCATTTTACATGATATTTATTGAAATAGAAGGAGGAATTATTTTGTAAGAGTATAATAATTTCTTGATAAAAATATAAACTAGTACATACAGTATGGAAATCACTGTTGAGATTTCTTTAAAAAGCTGACATTAGAGATTTCATTTGGCCAGCTCATCTGCTTAGTTATTCTTTCTGCCCAAGAGTTATTCTTTCTGCCCAATATGATATCATATTATAGTTAGATATGCCTGCCCACGTTTATAATAGCTAAATTATAATAACGAAATTCATAATAGCTCAATTAATAATGGCAATTCATAATAGCTAAATCCTGAAATTGGTTCACATGTCCATTAACAGATGAGCAAATAAAAGGAATGCAATATTTACACACAATACAATGCTACTGTGTCACAAAGATAATAGGCTGAAGAAATCTCTAAGAAAATAGATGCATTTTGAAACCACTACTACATTAAATGAAATAAATAGAAGCTTAAATATAACACAGTTTCTCTTATATGAGAACTCAAAACATAAATGAAGAGCAAAATACAAAATAGATAATAGGAAGGATGGAGAAAAATATTCCTCAAATGAGAAAGAGATCAAGAGATGGATGGATGGATGGATGGATGGATGGATGGATGGATGGATGGATGGATGGATGGATGGATGCATAGAGGGAAAGGAAACAGGACAAAAAACACTTAAAGATATGTGATGTACATGTGCCATCACCACATGAGGAGTGTAAATAATATGGATTGCAGACCTGGACTAATAAATAAAATTAGAAATTGAGAGCTCGAAAGATAGCTCAGTGGTCTAAGCACCTGCTTTGAAAGTGCAAACACCCAGGACTGATCCACAATGTGACATGTGCTGGGCACTGTGTTGGCCCTGAAACCAAGGCAAATGGTGTATGCCTGTAAGCCCAGGCTGAGGAGGCTGAAACAGGAGGATCACTGTGAATCTGAGCTGAGTAGCAAGACCCTGTCCCAAATAAATAAATAAATAAGATTTTTTAAAAAATCCATAAACTGGTATAATATTCCCACTTCTGTAGTTCCTCCAAGATTTTACTTTCCATGCTGAAAACAATGATAGAGGCATTTTAAATCTGAAAGTAGTCTTCAGAAAGCAAAGTCACAGATACTGTTATTCACGTGCACAGCACAATATCTTATTTGTTTTACCTATCTTTATGACAATGTTTTGAAGATCGGGCCAATGAGTAGAGCCAGATAGAGTGATCCAGAAGCATGGGCATGATAGTTCTTGTCCCTGGGCTTCTTGCTAGTTGGTTGCTAGCTACATCTACTAGTTTGCTTGTAATACTTACATACAACTAATTTTGTTTATTATTTATTTATTTATCTATCTATTTGGTGCAGGGTCTCACTATGTAGCTCAGACATGTAATGATCCACCTGTCTCAACCTCCCCAGTGCTGGGATTATAGGTGTGCACTACAAAGCCCGGTTGCATTGGCCGGCTCAACGCTGTGCTGGCAGGGCATGTGGTACGGGGATCGAACACAAGAACTGCACTTGCCAGGCAGGCACATGCTACTAACTTTGTATCTCACTTCAAAATGCCTTTTTATTTCTTTGGAAATTAATCTCAACATTTTTCAGTGTAAAAATACATTTATCTTCAATTCAATGCCCAAAATGCTTTAGGTATTGAAACTATGGAGAATATTCATTAAATAAGTGAATAACTAATTGATGACATGAAAGTATAAGCAACTACAAATTATTCTGACACAGACAACCTTCGATTTGGGATTCATTACTTAAAAGTAATTGAAATACAAGAAGAATTCGTTCTCTATTTATAGTTTTAATTGATAATTTACTAGTTTTCTTAGATTTTTAATATATTCTGTAGAATATGGCTTGAATGGCAAAGGATTCTTTTCAGGGAAAGTATTAAATTAAATCAGTAAATTAATAGATCATAAAAATGAATGAATGAATGAATGAATAAATAAATAAATAAATAAATACAATGGTAAGAATAAAATTGAGAGAGCTCTACTTAGACCTAAGCTTTGTGTGCATACTGGTGAAAGCTTGCATTTTCAAGAATGGCATAAAATAATTCAAAAATGTTACATTTAGGAAGTAGGAAGTTGTACAAAAAGAATAAGTTCAAGTTATTTTTTCTTTCAGATGGGAATTTGGTGAGCCTTTATTAGCTGGTCCAGGGGCTGGCCAGACCCACTCCACAAAGGAGGGCATCAGCCAGCCCCAAAAGAGTTAAGCACAGTCTTTTATAGCAAAAAGCTCACATCCCTGTTGACACGGCTGCAAGAAGATTATGACTAGGAGGTCACAGGTTTTACCAATAAACAGAACTTTCCCCAGATGAGGCCTGATAAAAGCAGTGTATAACAAACCAACAGCTATCATCATACTAAATGGACAAAAACTTAAAACCTTCACTTTAAAATTAGGAACAATAAAATTGAAAGAAATTGAACTTAAGGAATAAACAACAATAAGGACAAAAGATAGGAAAAGAGGAAGAGGGTTAAAACATACAAGTATATATACAGGATGGCTGAGATGACTGTTTTCATAATTTCCATTAATTTTTTTGAATAACAGTTAAGAACAACTTAAAGTTATACTTCTATGGAAAATAAACTTTTAAATTCTCAGAATGTACTTCAACCATGTTAATTAGTAAATGCGAAGCACATCCCTAAAGCAAAACTAAAAAATCATCTTCTGGATACATACCGCAACTGCCATTCAGAGGTGGACTTCCCTGACAGTAGGTGGGATTTGCTCTCACTAGAAATTGTTTCAGTAACAGGTTTTAAATGTTAGATTTCTGTAAGCCTTTGCATTTCTGTCACAGTGTGTCACTAGCTATCAGGATAAACCCTGTGCTTCTAAACAAGAAAAGAATGCAAAAGACACCTTTTAAAAATTAGAGAGCCAACCAGATAGCTCAAGGGTGGGCAAGATAGCTCAGCAGACGAAGGAAGGTACAGAGATCAGGGTTTGATCCTTAGCTTGCCAAGCCAGTCCCGCCCCTAGGGTGCATTGAGATGGCAACTGAGACTGGGTGTGGTGGTGTATACCTGTAATCCCAGAGCTTGGGAGGCTAAAAACAGGAGAGTTACTACCAGTCCAATCTGTGTAGTGAGACCCTGTAGACCATGTACTAAATGTATTAAAAAAAAAAATAGATGTGCATAAAACAAGATTGCAGTGTAAAGGACACAGCACATGCAGATGGGAATCTCTGAAGAAACTTTACAAGGAGGGCACTATTGAGCAAAGTAAGGGAGTGCCAAGGACCCACACAGAGTGTGTAGGCTTATGGAGATCTGCACCAATGGGAAGCCTTTCACCTTCCTGGCCTGCTAGAACAAAGGAAGGACCTTGGCCCACTGCGTTGCTGGAGCTTGGGTCATAGTTAGGTGTGCATCAGGGGAGGCCCTGATCACCATGATACTGGAGCAGCTGACATTACCAGATATGAAGTCAGAGGTGAAGTGGAAGGAACTGATACCCTGATCTCTCTGTTGCCCACCCTTCAGTCTCCCTCATCTTCCCAGAGCCAAATCCAAATTCAAAGGAAGGGCAGTCTGCCTGATAGCCCCCTCTGTGATCAACCCCAGAGGCACAGATCAGAGGAATTTGGAAAATGGATTTGGAGATAAAAGCTGAGTCACCTGCACCAGAGTGAGTAATGCTTTTTGTTAATTATAGTCATATTTTGTGCTTACGTGCTTTGAAAATTGTTGAATTTTCTACTCAATGCATTTGATCTAAAAGTTTGGTCCAGGTTTTGTCTGTTTCTACTCCACAAACAACACAGAACTTGCAGGAACTGACTGATTCCTGCCTGGCTAACATTTCCTTTATTTAGTTGTCTTTGTATCTCCCAGAAGTAGTTGCTAAAGATTTCCAAGGGAACCCTGTACACACACTTACAGAAAGTACTGCCAATTATTATACACTTCCAGCATTTTCTAGATGAAACATTTTGAGACTTAAATTCTAGTCTGAAGTCTGCCCTGGGGTTACTGACTGTAGTCACACCTAGAGGTTTCTAGACAGAGATTAATGGTAATCCTTTGAGATCATATCTCACTCCCTTTGAGTTAACCCATAACAACATCTTTATGTAGCTTTTACTTTTAGTAAAGATGTTAGTTTGGGTAGATGTGATAATCACACAATCAACCACGCTGTCTCCAGGGCAGGGCACACAATCTCCAGGCTTTCTCGTGATCCTTAGCATAAGAGGTGAATACTATCATGACAATGCACAGAATAAATGTTTGTGTGTTGGTCTCCAAATGTCATGAATGCAGATGTGAACATAGCTTGGAAATGTAAGAACTAATTCGAGGTTGAGTTGTTGAAGTGCAAAGCTCAGTTCGGTCTTGAGGAAGCAGGGATCTATTTTCAACACATCCATAAATGGCGCCTTTGAAATTCTTTCAATTTCCAAATAATGTTTCAAAGGTAATTTGGGTTGAAGTTGGGAGTAGTCAAGCACAGCAGAGGGTTTCCTTTCATGTGGTTTTCTATTCATCCACAAATGCCTTTGGTCTGCAATTTGCCTTTGAAAAACTGAAAATTCCAGCCTCATGCTGCTCTTTTGGGGGAAAGCCTGAGGCTCCTGCAGGAATGGGCAAACAGAGCTGCAACTTGACAAAAGTACTAAGATTTGAAAAATTAGAATTATAGTAATTGGATACATCTATTTTTAAGGGGTCCTGTGAAAATAATCTATGACTATTCAACTCAAAAGGTTTTCATGTCTCAGTTCTGGTGCTCAAGGCCTACCGTGCAGTGCCAAATATACAACCAAGCAAGAGGAGCAGAGGATTCCTGGGGAAAGGCTGAAGGGAACAGGCAGCACCCTCCTAGGTGCTGTGGAAAAGGATTCAGGGCACAGGACAACAAGTGACAACAAATCAGTACTTGGACATTGCAAAACAACACAAAATAAGCTATGAGGCCCTGGCAATAGTGGCACCATTATTGCTTCCCATCTCTAATGTTTTCATGTATATGTCCTTGGGACTTTCTTTTAAAAACATACAGATTCTTAGCACATTTTAATACTTCCTATTAAATCAGTAAGCAATAAAAATGTTCCCACCTAAGCATGGTGGGAAGTTTTTCCTCATTATGATTATCTGTTCCTGTAATAAGAAATAGCACAAGCACACTCAAAAATAAAACTGAAACTCTTGTTGATAGATTGTATTTAATAGACACTCTATGTTAAACTTGGGCCCCAGAATCTTCACAGGTAGAAGAATTTTAGTTAACTTCTTTCTTCTAGAAAGAAGTCATTTCTTGACCTCTGAACTGTATTAAAATCTATAAAAATAGCAATAGCCTATCCAGAAGGTCCCTATTTATCACAACAAGGAGAGGCTTCTTCTCTAAATTTCACATTTTAAGAATATTTATCTAACACATTGAGGATTAATGAACTTGAAACCTGAACATTATTGGTGGGCAGGTCTTAGCTCCCACTAACAGGGAATTTTGATGATAAAGCAGCCTTGCAACAGGTCAAGGAATAGCGAGAGGTGAAAGTAAAATGCGGGTCATGTTTCTAGGCAACACTTTATGATATAACAAGGGGAAAGGAAGAGAGAAGCATCCTATCTGCTGCCCTCTCCCTCCCTTCTGGTACAGAAACTCCTGGAAATAAAGTGGAGAAGAAAAAGTGTAGGAAGGAACAGAAGTCATGAGATCTCAATGGAGAGAGCCTGCAGCATGAAAGGGCGAGGCCTGAGCTACCCAGGCCTATCAGCTACCTCACCTCAAGAACTATGGTGTCTGGGACAGAAGACAACAGTCCTGCCCTCCCCACTCTACAGAGTACGTGGGGACATTTGCCTTCCTACAGTCTTCATCTACCCACTCATCTGCATTGTCATATGTTAATAGAGACTCCTTTCCTTAGACTGGGATTCCATTTTGGTTTTTGAGAATTTTTCTCTATATTTCCTGGATTGATTAGTTTGTAAGTGCTAATCGGTTATTTGTAAAATACAATGTTATACAGAAAACTAAAGTTATCCACTTTATAAAATATCTGATGAGTATAATGATTTAAGAAAACAGAATTGTTTAATAGCTCTTTTCAGTCAATGTTTGAATCTACTAAATATGTATCATGCATGCTTATGTGGGTCTGAATATCTGTGTGTAAACACAAATATTCATACATGCACATTCATAAAAACACAAAGATATTAATCTTCCTTCATGCTACTTTCAATCACTGCTGCTGCTAAAGATATAGTATCTATAATCACCCAGTCTGGATTCTTCCTGAGTCTCAAATTCTGATCCATCTCAGAGCTGTCTCCATGTGGATCAAGAGTCTTCACTAGCAATCACAGAGTATTGTTAATTTTTGCTGTCTGTGTGAAGGAATCCTCCCTTAAAGTAATCCCAGTTTATTAGATTATATTCTTTCAATTACAGCTCAATAATCCTGTCTCAAGAGCAGGAAACTTCACCACCATCACTTAAAAGCACTTCAAACCCAGCAGTGAGGATGACTATCACGGTTCTCCCATGACCACATTACCTGTGTCATAACAGCCTGCATCTCCTCTTCATTCACAGAACTGAAAAATATTTGATTGAAAGGAAGATAGTAGAGAGGATTGGTATTGTTGAACACCTCTTATGTGGTATGCCATTTTTAAGCACTATTGTTTTATGGAAGAGAATACCAAAATTTAAATAGTTAAGTAATGTGTGCATGGAGTATTCATTGTAAGCTGAGATGCTAGTTATTACCTCTAACTCTGCTGCACCTACAGAGAATATCTAGTCTAACCCTTCACCTTACATGTCAGGATCATGGGACTTAGAGCAGACACAGCTCTTGTACAAGTGTCCATAGTCAGTCAAAGGACTGACATAGAAGTAGTCTCTCAGATCTTGTCTTGTTGTCTTTTCCCTTCCCAGGCTGCCTGTTGCCACGACAGGCACAACCAGGAACAACCCCAAAATGCATTCCACTGAAGAATGTGTGCCTTAATGAACCCAGGAGACCATGCAATACTTCTGTCTCACCAGCCCTCCTCAGAATTCTGGCCTGTCTTTCCAGTCTTGGTTCACCCTTGTCATTCCCAATCTATACAGTTCCCCATTTGGAGGCCATGACTACTACATGGTTTGTTTTGAGGATCCCACTGGTGCCACTCAACAAACAGAAAAGCAATGAGAGGTAGCACTTCCTTATAACCTAGCTTACAGAAAATTATAAATTCAAATTTGGGTCCAAATTTTGACACATACCCAAGGATTTGCTAGCAAACGTTTAGCCTCAGTGAAATTCCAATGTTCTGTTTTGAGGATCTGAAAACACCTTGCCTGGAAATTTCTCCAGAAAAAATGTTACAATATTCTCATTGTAAATTTAAGTGAATCCTCTATTGGAATATAATAGCCAAAACTAGTCTTTTAAAACAGCATTATTAATGGTTTGTCTAGTTGTCCCTCAAAACCTCATGCAGTCATTGGGAACGTCTTCTAGGGTCCATGTGATTAATTCATGAACCAATGCTGGGATTATGGATGTGAGTGCTTCAACTGCACTGAGGTGGATAGCCTGCACAAAGTATGAGGAAGGAAGAGGGCTCGCTGGGTGCCACAGCCACTGCCCCTCCCATTTGAAATTCTGCCATTCTCTGCCTCTGTGAGCCATTGCCTTCTGCTATGGGCTACTTTGCCTTGGGGCCAGCCAAGTATGGACTAAAACTTCCATTCACTGTAAGCAAAATAAACCTTTCCTTCTTTAATTTTTGGCACTGGGGTCTTTTGTCCCAGAACCCAGAGAAAGTAACCACGACAAGCATCAAGACAAACAAAAATGTATATATCAAGTCATCTATGTCATCTCCAAGGGCTTATGGTGACTAGATACCAGATTTGCCTTAATATTTAATCCTTAAATATAGGGAGTATTTTAAAAATATTTTACCTAATCAACATGTATAAATATCAAAAGTGCTAGAGTGGTGCACATTTCTATCACTCACTGCACTCGTTAACAATCTTTCTATTACTTTTCCACTTTTCTAAAAAGTTTGCATAATCTCTCATACTCTTTTGGTGGACAGAGAAGTAGAAGTACAGGGGAGATAAACTAAATATTTCTAACTCACCCTCCCAGAAGGTAGGTTTTCATCTGGCAAGAGAGACACTGGAGTGTTCAAGATCAGACTGAAGTCCATGTCCCCATTCACAAAGAACAATATAGACACCGGTTATGCATAGAATGAGCTCTAGTGAAGAGGGAACAACAGAGACTGGGAGAACATAAGACCAAGCAGATCCAGAATTTCCCTAGAACCATAGTGTTCTGGCCCACAAGGCTAGGCTGGGGGAAGATTGAGATGTGTCACATTCACAGATTCCACACCTGTGGATTCCACAAACTATGGATCAAAGCTGATACTTTTTTACATAGCAGAAAGTTGTAAAGGATAAGACTTGCAATTGCTGCACAATGAACACTACATTGAAAGTAGGAAAATGAAAAGGTGGGGAGACCACCCTATCATAGCTTCCCACAGTGGCACACAGCTTTGTTCTCCCCAAGTTCCTGCTTGCTCATGCCAGATCTTATCTTTGCACTACAAAGCCAGGTTATGGCTGTCATAGCAACGTATGGCTTTTCACTGTTCACTAAACAATGCTCTGGGATCATTTTGTTAATGCTTAATAATATTAGGTATTATAATTAATCTAATAATGATTTATGCAAGAGGACATGTCTAAGTGTAAATACTACCCTGTTTACATAAGGATCATGGCCATCTAGAAATTCTGGTAACTTTGGGCAGTAGGGATAGGGAATGACCTTAAGTCAATCCCTCAGAGGTACTCAGAGATGGCTCTGCTTGTAGTAGCCACCCTTAGATGGTGGGGTTTGAGTTTTTCTCTTTTGTTTTGTTTCTTTTAAATTTAGAAAATCTCTAAGGCATAAGACTCACACAAACTAATTTATGCATCCTCGTGTAGCTAGACTTAACTCACTCCTTTTCTACAGTTATAGTCAATATTGTTTGTTTAGCTGCTTCCTGTCTACCTTATTTCTGTGGTAAGCCTTTAAGATGACCTGCAATAAAAGTGTGTTAGCCGCACTCCACATACTCCTACCTGCACCCGGACTAGATCTATGGGCCTAGGAGACCATGGTTCTGGAGACTTTCTGAATCTGCTCGGTCTTATATTCGTCCAATCTCCATTGTTCTCTCCTCCCTGGAGCTCATCCTATATGCATCCTCAGAGTCTATATTGTTATTTGTGAATGGAGTAATGGACTTCAGTCAGACCTCTAACACTCCATCTTGCCAGATACAAACCTACATTCTGTAAGGGCAGCTTAGAGGAAAGCAGTTTATCTCTCCTTGGAATGTGGGCTTCTGCAGGAGTTGAAGCCTGACTTCATAATCTCTTCTAAATCTGACTCCAATTCCTATGCACCCTTTCATGGTGGTGAAACTGGGAGCACTGGAAGTCAGGACCATGTTGCTAACTGTGACCATAGCAACTGCTTGAGGTATGGGATGATGTGAAAGTGAAAGGTGGCTAAGAGATGGAGCAAACACATACCCCAAGTAGAACCTATTCAGTAGTCACAAATGGTTGAACATCAACAAATAAAAAAATCATTCTTCAAGATTACCCAACTCCCAAGGTTGAGCTGCAAGTTTGGCCAGTTAAGTGTATGGACAAACAGGGATGGTGTGGAAGGAACCATGTTTGGTGAAGAACAGTCTTACTATAGTAAAGTGGCTCCTCTCCCACCCATTAAGCCTGGCTTGCAAGGCATTAAAATTTTTCGTAAGATGTACATTGTGTTAGTTTTCAATATAAAATATCATTATTCTACAAATGTTTTAATAATTTAAAATTAAAAATAATTTGTGCAACAAAATATTTTATTTACCTCCATCCTTTATCATGATTAAAGCATTGAAAATGGTAGTGAATCTTATTTGAGGGTCAAGTGTTGAGATATACTACATACTAGGGCAAATCCATGAACTTCTCAATTTAGGCAATAAAATATTTCACATGTCATACAACGAAAACTCAAAATCATTTGTCATCTACTAAGAATATAGCCCATGGAAGTCAAATATGCTGTATACAAGAAACATACTTAATTCTAAAGGACATTCATAGACTCAAAGTCAAAGGATGGAAAACAATACTACGTGCCTCAGCAACTCAGAAAAAAGCAGGAGTAGCAATTCTGTTCTCAGACAGTCTTACCTTCAAACCAAGAAGGATCAAACAAAACAAAGAAGACCACTACATATTGGTCAGGGGAAAAATTCAAGAGGAATAGGTAGCACTCATAAATATCTATGCACCTAACACAGGAGCACCCAACTATGTAAGACAAATCTTAATGGACATGAAAAACCTAATATCTAAGAACACAGTCTTAACAGGAGAACTTAACACCCCCTTATCTCAAAAAGATAGATCAGCCAGACAAAAAATGAGCAAGTAGCAGAACTGAGTCAGAGCTTGGAACAAATGGACCTGATGGATATATACAGAGTGTTCCACCCAACCACAGCTGAAAACACATTTTTTTCAGCTGCACATGGGTCATTTTCTAAAATAGACCACATACTAGTCCAGAGGTCATGCATAAGTATATGCAAGAAAATAGATATTATCCCATGCATATTATCTGACCACAGTGCAATGAAAGTGGAACTAAATGACAAAAGAAACCAGAAAAACCTGCTAAATTCATAGAAACTAAACAACACCCTACTCAGCAATCAATGAATCACAGAAGAAATTAAACTAGAAATTCAACAATATCTATAATTCGAAGGTACTTCTCTTAAGATACTTCATTCCATCTTCTATCACAGTCACTTCCCCATCAGTAGGACAAACACTTGATACCAACAATATGAACGCAAAGAGATTTCTTTGGGTTCATGCTTTCAGTCCATAGTTGATAAACTTCAGAAGTGGTATGGTGAAAGGGTCTGGTGGAGGAAATTTGTCTGTGTGTTACATGAGCCAGGAGACAGAAATGGAAAAGAGGAGTCAGATATGCCTTTCCAAGTCATGCTCCAACAACACACCCACCTCCACTCAGCTTTTACCTCCCCAGGGCATGGAAGCAATAGTGCCCCCATAATCCAAGAAGCTTCCATACACATGTGTCTTTTGGGCAGTGATTTAGATCCAAATCCTGACATTCCATCTCTGGTCCCAAAAACATTCATTTCAATCTCTTTGTGCAAAATATGTTTTTTGATATATAAGAATTACTAAAATTTTAATACTTGCAGCATTTCTGTAGGTCTAAGACCAAAGTCTCCTCTGAGATTCAGGCCAAACTCTTGGCTGTAAGAGCCTTTTAAATAAAAATAAAGTTACATACTTTTGACATAGGATGAAAGATGGCATAGGATAAACTTTCCCATAGTAAAGGGGAGACAGAAGGCATACAAAGGAATGGGACCAAAGCAAGAGGAGTGAAGCACATCAGGGCACACATAAATCTTGTAGAATCATGTCCAGCACTTAAGAGTGTCCTATTAGTGAACCAGATCTAGGAGGGAAGTTGAAGATGCCATTTACATTCTGTCCTTTTGATTGGAACCTTTTGTTTTTACACTTGGAAACAAAATAAATGATGCTTGGCTTGTTTATTTTAATTTGAATCTATCAAAATTTTGTTTCCCAAGGACTTTGAAGGCTTCTAAGTTTCAAAAACTTGCAAAAAAAAAAAAAAAATCAAGGAACTTTGCCTTATAGGGATGATATGATCAGCATTCTTGCCCAGGGAAGAACACCACAAAGAAAAGTGAAGGAAAAAGTCAGGGGTGGAACCATGGTACTGAATTATCAGGGCAACCACTGATAATGGTGGTAAAGCACGTTCTAGGATTCCCTTTCCTAAACATCTCAATTGCTGCTGTAAACCAGTTATGGGAGGTTCCTGGGTCTGGTTATGACATTCACTTGCCTGGTGGGAGAGGGATTACATAATAGACCTTCTGATGTTTTCAAGGAAAATTGACCATGTTGCATGAATTTGTATGGGGAGAATTTGATTATAGATTAGAGGAACTGAAACCTAGCTCAAATTCTTTCTACCACTATGTGGTTTTCGCTATGAACTGGCAATGGATTAGAGAACCATAAGAGCTAGGCTAGTTTAAACAATATGTACAGATTGCCTGTCAATTTGCATGGATGACAAGATAATCTTTTTAAAATTTATATTAGTATATTATTACATTCCTTGTGATGAAATCGGTGCACATTAATAACACATTTCAATTATTTTTCCATTTCCTCTCTACCCACTTTTGGCCAGTATCATATTAATTATTTTATAAGTCTTTGAAAAGCTAATCATAAATATAGACTAATAACTAAGTTAATAGGCCTAACACGCAAAACACACTAGAAAGTAAAATTATACTTTCACATATTATCCATGCTAGAGTTAGAAATATTTTTTCTCCTATATCTAATTATCTGCTGTTATACTGCACTTCATTTATATATTCAGTTTCTTGTGTAAGGGAAACTACACATTATCTTAGTTTATGAATTTGATTTACTTCACTTAATGCTAAGGTCATTTCACTTAACATTTAAGTCATTTTCTTACTAGTGACTCAAATTTATCATTGTTTATGATACAGGAATACCCTGATGAATATAAATATTACATTGTTTATTCATTCATCTGTTCATAAAAATAAATGCAGTTTCCAAGACTAGCTATTAAGAATTATACTCTTATGGGTAGGAGCATATCACCATAATGTGATGTCCCCTCTTTGAGGAAAATAACTAGAAGGTGAATATCTGGGTCAAATAGAATTTCTATTTTTAGTTTTCTAATTAATCTCCATGCTGATTTCCATATTGTTATTACTAATTTATATATTAATCTTAACTTTAATCATGCAATTTCTTCTATTTTGTAAAAGGTTTATTTACTGATCTAGACTTGCATAATTCCTAAATTGCAAACCTATAGATTTTTCCCACATATTCAACTAATCATTAAAATATGTTAAATTTTTTCATATTATCTGAGTTAATTTCATTTTCACTATAATTGTTTTTCTTTGGGTTGTCTCTTTGCCCCACTGGACAAAAGATTTCTAATAAGATGAGGTTCCAGTTGTTGATTCTTTGTGATAGAGAGATCCTGGCAAAGTCTTTGCTTACAGCAATGTCTCCAGAAGTTTTGCTTATTCTATCATTCAATTGATTTAATATTTATGTTTTAGGATTTAAATCTTTGATGTATTTCAAAGTTAGGTTAGTGTGTGGTGAAAAACATGCATCAAATTTTAATCTTTGTCATGTACAGAGCCAGTTCTTTAAGCACTGTTTATTAAAGAGGCTTTCTTCCAGTGAATGTGTCAGGAACCTTTGTCAAAGACAAATTGGCTAAGTATGTAAAGAGTTGTTTCTACATCTTTTAATCCATTCCACTGTTCTTTGAGTCTGTTGTTTTGCCAATAACACACTGTATTTTTTTTTTATCACTGTAGCTTTATAGTATAATTTTAAGTCAGGGATTTGATGCCCTTAGCCTTCACTTTGATGACCAGAATTTGTTTTGTAATCCCACGCTTACATATTCTAATGGAATTTTGATTGGAATTGCATTAAATCTGCATAATAGTTTTGGTAGTATGGCCACTTTCACTATGTGGTTCTTCCTACCCAAGAGCTAGGGAAATCTTTCTATTTTCTGATACTAACTTTAATTTCCTTGCAAAATAAAATTCACTTGGTCTGCAAATAGAACAGCTAGCCCTACTTTTTTCTTGAATCCTGTCACATGTAGTATTGTTTATTATCCTTTAACTTTCACTCTACAAATTTCTTTTGTAATTAAATGTGTTTCTTGCATCCAGCATGTTGCTGGATCATGTTTCTTGATCTTTTCTGCCAATCTCTATCTTTTGAGTGGTACATTGAAACTTTTAATATTCATGATTATAACTGATGTGTATTCACTTTTTATCATGTTATTTTCCTGTTGTTGGCTCTACTTCTTTTTTCCCTCCCTTTGTTTAACTGTTTGCCTAGTCTTATGGATTTCTTCTATTGGGTTTCATGGAGCTGTAGTACTTGCTATTTCTTTCTAAAATGTACTTCAAAACATTTTATAATGTTTGTTTGTTGGTCATAAATTTCCTCAGATCTACTTTGTCCTGGAAGTATAGTATTTCCTGTCAGTTTTGAAAGATAATTTTTCAGGATTCATCACTCTGGGTTGAAGGTTGTTTTCCTTTATAATTTAAAATACTTTACTGCAATCTCTCCTTGACTTTAGGGTTTGTGCTGAGAAATCAGCTGTGATTCTGATGGACTTTCCCCTATAGATGATTTGTTTCTTTCCCTTAACAGCTTTTCAAATTCTAGTCTTGTATTGAATTCTTGGAATCTTGACCATGATATACCTGGCTGAAGATAACTTTTGTGTGATTGTGGCCAATTGGAATTCTGTATGCCTCACTTGCTGTATATCAATTTTTTTTTTTTTTTTTTTTTGGTCTACCAGTGAAGTTTTTTGCCATGGTGCCTGTGAATGTTTTTTTAAAAAATATCATTTATGCTATCTCCTGCTTTTTGTTGACTCTAAAAAAATTGCCTTTTTCTTCTTTGCCTTACCTAACACCTGCCATACAGATTTCTCATAGTCCCTTCCTATTTTTCGGAAACTATCCTTTTCATAAGCACTAACCATAAACATATCTTCCATATCTAAGGACATGTCTTCACATTTGATTAATTTATAGTGAATATTTTCAATAGAATTTTTATTTTCTTGGATTTTTTTTAATATACTTTATGGATTCCATTTGTCTCCTATGCTGAGCACTCATGGCTTCCTTAAATTTCTTAATCTTCCCAGTTTTTTACCTAGGTATGCTCTAAAGACACTAAGCTTGGTTGCCACTATAGACAATAGCTCTTCAGTTTTCTGTGAAATTATTTCTCATTTTATTTTTTCTGAAGCCTCATTGAATTATTTTCTTATTATCAATTCATTGAGGCCAACTGGATAGCTTTTGATTGTCCCATCTCACTGCCCTCTGAGTGCCTCTGATGAACTGAGTGTCTTGGGTTGCATCTTGTTTAAGCATCTTCATTTCTCTTTTCATTTAATTCCTAGGGTGATGCTTGTAAATTACCTGTGGTAGGTTGCTTTATTGTTAGTATTCAGAAACCTTAGGAAATGACTACTTCTCTGAGTTATCTTCCTCAGGTAGCTGGTTTTAGCACTATACTAAGATCCAGTCTCTTGAATTCTGGGGGATGAGAAGTTGCTGCCTGTTTAGCCCAGCCCTGTTTCTTTGGCACTGTGACACAATATTTCCTTGACACTCAGTCACTTTCAGTCTTGTAATAACAGGAAAAGCATCTGTTTAGTAAAATTATGTCACTTTTGGCTATAGTGGAAGCAATGAAAATAGCATCAAACACAGCCTAGGAAATGATAAATTGAGTTAACCATTAATTTGTCACCTTGAAATATATGAACTAGATATGTGGTTATATGGCTATATGACAAAATCTAAAATAAAACTGAAAATTACATGCAGTGTAGAAGTCCTTTATATGTCAATGTTGTCCTCAGGTGAAAAATTTAAAATGGATTAGAGGCAAAATAGACAAGGGAAAGAAGAGAACAAGATTAGAGGTAACCCTGGAGGACAAGGAAACCATCCTAACTCTAGGAAACTGCTGCAGAAGACTAGGGAGAAGAGTCAAAGGAAGAGATCAAAAGAAGAATGTAATCGAACCACAATTATAAAGATGCCAGAATCCACATTCACACTCATATAAAAACATCAAATAATGAAGCAGAAATAAAAACAAAAAAACACAAATAAAACCACAGCGACCAACACACAACAAATTAAAAGAGAAAAAAAAAGAAATAAAGTCCACTTCTGGATTTATCTCTGCTATCAGTGGTAAACCACATATGGAGACAAAACCCTAGTTCATATTGATTCATCTCAGCAGGTCAGCAGCAGATTTTTGAAGGAGTAGTGGTTAATGTCAGTGGGGCTGTACCTTCTGGCAGAGACCAGATTCACTTGGCCTGCAACCATTAGTGTATCTCTATGATCTGTGCTCAGCTGGGAGCTGCTAGATGGAGCCCACAGCTGCTTTAAGGTCTGAGTTCACCTGGCCCTTCCCAAAATCATTCCTGGCCTACAGCTTTCTCACATGGGGCAACCAAGCCCTCTACACGCTACACCAGCTAGGATAGCCCTTGAAATCCACTGTTCCCTTCCCCTTGTGCATCCCTTCTCAGAGGCCACTAGGGTCCCCAGCACTCATTGTGTGTCCACAGGTCTGAACTGCTCCTCTCAGTCAGCGTGTCCCATCTCAGGAGAAAGCACTGCCAACTACCTACTTCTTTAACATTAAAATGACTCACTTCCCCCTCTTTGAGCTTTAGTGCCCACCTCAAATCCTTACTGGATCCAGGGTACCCACTTCATTCCTTCTTATCTTCCTTGTGTTCTTACATTCTAGTGTCAAGATGGCAACTCTTTCTCTGCCACTTATCACTCCGCCATATTGGTCCTCTCTTTCACAGTTGTTGATAAGATTAAATGAGGTCATTTACAAGCAATTATAATGTGAAGTCAGATGTACATATGGTAGCAAAATAGAGCTCAATCTTGTCAGTGCCACTGGCTTCCATTGACTCTTTTGACTCTCTGCTAAGTGAAGACATTTAGAGAATATTTTCTGGCTTCTTGCTTACTTGACACTGTGTCTGTATCCTAAGTTTTGCATCTACTGTTTATCTTAATTATGTTGTCTGTGTCCTAGAAACCGTGGTGACCTTGTCATGAGCTAGGCATAGTTCAGAGAAGCCAGTATACAGGGAAATTAGAATAAATGCTCCTGAACTAGGATTAGGGTATGTCAGCTGAAAATGCCAATTATTCACTGAAAACTCCTGACATCGAAAATATATGGAGTATACTTAATCTCTGAATGTCTGAGATCAGCAACACTCTATGTTGTATGTAGTATGTCAGTTATTTCCCCAGTGGTCTCAGAGTTGACTAGGACTCTAGCTGATGCAGTTGGCCAGCATCATGACAGAAGAGCAGTCCAATTATTAGCCTGGGAAAATATCCAAATTTAAAATTGCAAGTGTGTTTTGTAATGAGTGATTACCACTTTCACATCATTCATTATAATTTAGAAAAATAATAAATTATGTACTATCTGTATAGAAACAAAATTAACTTTCAAGATTTATTACCACTTCACTTTTATAATAATAACTTCAGGGGAAAAGAGCAATGTGAAATTATTATCTATTTAGTCAGTGGTACAAACCTGGAGGTCTGGAGAACATACTCTGTTAGTATAAATGGATATGGAGAAACCAAAGGAAAGAAGATCAGCATAGCACACGATAGCCCAGACTTGCTGACATAAGATAAGAGAAGCCCTCAAAAATGATTTTGATAATAATATAATATTCAAAATAAAGGTAGTAAAATCTCACTGTGCTCCATACTGAGTTGATTGGATCTAGAACACTGTGTTTGTCCTGATATAGTTTTGACTAACCTACAGAAAGCTTAGGAAAACCCATTACAGTGTCAGGGTCAGAAAACTGCCTTATATAACAATCATAAAGTATGAAGTGCTATGTATAAAAGAAATGTTTTACTGTTGCTCCAAAGAATAGGCTTGTGAGGGGATTTGACTGACTTTATCACATACAAAAGTTACATTTCTTGTTGTGTAGGTCTTTCTTTACCTTGATCTTAACCATCCAGCAGAATATTATAAACATGAGGTATAAAAAGTACAGCCATATTAGTGTGCTGAACTGTGAAAGGCTCATGTCAACAACTTCTGTCCTTCAGATAATACACTACTATTTTGGACTACTAGACTATATTGGATTACTTTGCTAAATTCACACATCTACAATATTTAAGTGGCAATAGAATACCCTTCTCTGACAAAACTAAACAAAAATGGGATACAAATGAAGGAATATTTGTATCTGTATATACAAAATAGTGAGGATAGGCCGTGACTCATCCACATGGCTGATATGGACAAAGCATATACAAAATGAGGTACTGGGTTACAGGGTAAACCCTGAGGGGAATTGACTGACCTCATAACATAAAAAAGTTACATATTTGTTATATAGGTCTTGCCTTACCTCTGTCTTAACCATCCAGCAGAAAAGTATAAAAATGAGGTACGTAAAATAAGGCCATAATAATAAGCTGAGCTGTAAATGGCTCTAGTCAACAACTTCTTTGGATAACCCACTACTATTGTGGACAGCTAGACTGTGTTGGATTGTTTCACTGAATTCAAGCACTTATAATTGAATGACAACAGAATACCCATCTCTGACAGGACTAAACAAATAAAAGGTGATACAAAGGAAGAACCATTCTGTGTTTGTATAAACAATTAGGATAAATATGCAATACTTTTGCATTATTCTATGAGAAGAAAGATTTCCACTAATAGTGTTTGGACAGGAAATCCTGTCTGCTTCTTGTACTATGGATAACCACTAGGAAGATAACAATCCTAAAAAGTATTAATTACTGAAACTGTACTATAATTCAGCTTTAAAAAAAGATAGGTATACAGCTACATTCTCTTACTTCATTGATTAGAGGCATCTGCTCTAACAGTGTTTGTAAATAGAATATCATGTATGCTCCTTGTACAATATAAAACCACTATGAAAACAATATGCGATGCATTAATTATTGAATCTGTTCTACTAATTTGATTTGAAACTGTCTCATTGCTACTTGTTTTTCAATCAAATAAAAAAGCAAAATAAAATTTAAAAAAACAAAATAAGATAGATGTACAGCTACTTTCTCTTAATTCAATAAGAAAGATTTTTACTAATAGTGTTTGGCCAGGATATCATGTTTGCCTTTTATACTATGAATAACCACTATGAAGTCCATAATATGCAATGTATTAATTATTGAAACCATCCTACTAATCAGTTTTGAACCTATCCCATTGCACTTTTTCTCAATATAATTAATAAAAGAAACAAAGCACAGGGTTGTAATCAGTGTCTATATTCACAGGGAAAATAAATGCAGTTAATCTACTAGAAAACACTTAATTGTATTAATATCATACAATGAACTGGTTTAACTTGTGTAGTATGGCTATTACACCATAAAAGAGACACACTCTTACATAGCTTAACCTCTGAAAGTAAGGTGTACCTAAGCCATTGGAAGATGCGTAGAAATGGCTCTAGTGGTGGTAAGTTGGGAGTTCGTGTGGAAGAATAGGAGCACATCAAAAATAAACCCCTATCAGGGTATATATTTAAGAAAGAAGGAAAATGCAGGAAAAGTTAATTTTCTGCCTTCCTTTAGCTCTCATTATGCTGAGAATCTACCATGTGTAAAGCACGTATTTGGTTAAGACAGTATAGAAGACATTAAATAAGTTGTCCAGAATCCAGTTCTCTTTTTATATTTTCTTGTATCTGAAACAAAACACTCAACACCTATAATTAAGGAAGGAAAGGCTAAATAACCTATAGTTTCCAGTTTATAGAAGTTTTGGTCCATAATCAGCTGTCTTCAAGACACGATGACATTGGACAGGGCGAAGTTCAAGGAACCAGAAGAAAACAAAAGCAAAAAAGAAGGGTGGGCAAGCCTCTTTTCCTTGCATTGTGTAGGCTACTCCCCTAGGGCAGTTGTACTACTCACATCATGTCTGTGCCCTCCTTTTACACAGGGTGACAAAGTTTAGGAAGTAAGGCCTCTGGTCCCTTGTTGAGTCACTTAGTTAAATTTTTAATTTCTCAAGCTGGCACAATAAACATCTCAGAGCAGTAAGGAAATGTCCTTTATACCCAAGGGTGTAGAACTTCTGAGTTTCTTAGTTAAGCTTCTAGACTTCTCAAGTTGAGAAAATGTTACACCAGTTTTAGCAAGATTTACAACTCATCACAAATAAAGACTGAAAACAAAATATGACATTATTAAGAAGAAAGCAACATAAGTATGGTTCTTTTAAAGTCTTATGAGAATTAGATTTTAAATAAAATTGGGCAAATCACCACTTGATAGAAAAAAAGAGTTTTGAATGTAGGTCAAAATTGTTTGAATCAGAGAATTGAGGGAAAAAAAGGTTAGAAAAACTGTTTTGTTCTTTCATTTTTCACATTATAAATGACAGTGAACATCACTTTTAGGTTTGAAACTCTAGAACAGTTTTTTGAAATTATTTCAAAAATTTCCTTCTTAATGATCTATTTTATTTAACCTAAATAAGACAGTTTTTTTGAGCCCATGTTAGAAAGAGTAAAGTAATGAATAACATTCTTAAAAACTGTACCATGAAGCAGCCGAACATGGAACATGCTGCAGGTGGGACCACGGAGACCTGGCAGGACCAGCCAGCATGGAAAAGTCCATAGCAGCAATGAGAACACAGCCAGCCGCTGGTAAATGAGGAAAATATGCACTGTGCAGTAGCACACAGACTTGTGTGGTTGGGATGCATTTTATTTCAAATGGCTTAGGACAAACTCCAGTAACAGGTTGCTTCACTGCTAATATTTCAGAGTGGAATGAAGTTACAATAAACTGACAGCATGTGTGAAGCCAACTCACAGGAATTCTGCCACAAGATAGGGGCTGAGAACTAGACTCTGCTCCAGTGCCACCAATAGCAAACTTAGCCCTAAATACAAAGAACTGCAAGCATCTCACAGGTCTCAGACCAGCTGAACAGCCTCAGCCCAGCGCTATAAGCATGAAAGAAGTGTTGGCTTTCAGCAAGATAATGGCAAGCCTCCTGGCCATAGACCATAGTACAAGAAGGATCAGTGGTGGGGAACAGAGGAAACAGTGCAAGGTCAATAAGAAGCCAACTTTACATAGGGCTAGAATCAACCCCAGGCTTTCCATACCTGAGGGTTTCACCACAACTAAGAGAATTGCCTTGAAGAAATCACAGTAAAGAGAAGTGGACAACCAGAAACTTGTCAGCTTAAAATCAGTCCCAGCCCACACATCCAGAGGCCAAGTTAAACCTCACACTCACCACAAATCCTACTGCAAACTCATCAGGATTGCATAGAGGAATTGTGGACAAGAGAGTGAGTTTCATACTTTTCTTATTCTTTTCTCTTTATTTTCTTCTTTTTTTGATCAGTTCCCCTTGGTCTGTTTGGTTGGGTTTGGGTGGTTTTGAACTTTTGTTTTCATTTTTACTATTTCAGTTTCTTACCTTTGTTTTGTTTCTTTTATCCATTTCTTTTTTCTCTTTTCTCAACTATCTCCCTTAATTTTATATTTCATGTGAATGAACGTTATCTCTTCTCTCTCTAGTTCACAACAGTATTCTTTTGCTTTTTCTTTCCTGTGTTCCCCAGTTGCCCAAAATTTGGGAAATCCACTTTGGCCTCTGGCCTTGTTTCTACTATATCTGTTCTCATTCTTCTCTTTATCTTGTCACTTGTAATGTTACTAAGGCAAAAAGCATTGCATTTGAATTCCTGGTATGAGGTTGGATTTTTATTTTACAACTGTAAGATTTGCTGCCATAGTTAAAGATTTCAGGTTAGTTGTTACCACTGCTAGTCAGTAGCCTAGCTGTGTGTGATACTGTTATTACTGCTGACACCCACTAATTTAGCCAGAATAATATAAATGCTATAAACAGTTATTCTTTTTATGACAGCAATGTGTTTATCTTGGGTCATAGCAATCACCAGAGTCCAGGAATAAATGACAAGGTGATGAACCAAATAAATAGCTAATTCTCATCCTTAATACATTGAGGAAGTATGTTCTTGGGACAGACAAAAAGAGCAAGAGGAATAGAAGTCTTTCCTGAGGATCAGACATTTCACAGTACTAGTGTACCGTAAGAAATCTACAAGCATGAACAAACAACACAAATGAAACAAAAATAGAAAATGATAAGATGCAGAGTTAAAATATACCACTGAGATATTCAGACTAGCCAGGACAAGTCCAGAGAAAAATAAGATAGAAGAAATTGGAAGCTACTCAGAGGAACTTTCTGAAATGATATCAGCAAAAATTAAAAGCTAATGGATGATGCTATAGAAAAAATAATTGCACAGGTAAGTAGAAAATAATAATCAAAGCAAAAGAACTAGAGCAGACACAGATTTAAAGAACAGAGGACCACAAAATGATGGAAACCATGAATTACAAACATAAAAATAAATGGAAACCATGAAAAAGATCCAAAAAGAATTAAAGAGATTAAAAACTCTTTTAAATGTATATTCAATAGAATGAATGAGGGCAAAAAATAGCATGTTAAATCTAGAAGATAGAGCTGTGACTAGTGGCCACAAAAAGAAACATAACTTAAAAGTAATCAAGGAACATGAAAACCCAATCTATCAGCTACAAGAGGAAGCAAAGAATAATAGATTAAGATTGATTGGAGAGAAAGCTAAAGATAGTGAAAATGCCATTAAAAATTGCCAAAGTAATTGTAGAAAATTTCCCAAACATGCATGGATAAAGAAATTGACATATAAATAAGTGAAATGTATAGAACTACAAATAACCATTATCAAAATAAATTTATACCAAAGCATATAAAAATCAAAGTTCCAGAAATTCAGTACTAAAATAGAATATTAAAAGTCATTAGAGGGCTGGTTAGATAGCTCAACAGAATAAGCACTTGCCTGGTAAGCACAAGGGCCTGAGTTCAATCTTTGGTTCCGCCAAAAAATAAAATAAAAAATAAATAAATAAAAGTGGTTAGAGAAGAGGGACAAATGACACATAAAGAAAAGTCCATCAGAACCATAGCAGACTTCTCTAAATAGACCCCCAAATCAAGGAGAGCTTAAAGTGAGGTATTTTAAGCCCCAAAAGAAAACCAGCTCCAACCAAGAATGACACACCCAGCAAAACTACATTTCAGCATTAATGGAGAATAAAACACAACTGAAGAAATTCATGACCACAAAATCACCCTTCCAGAATGCTCTGAAGGATATTTCAGAGGAAGAAATAAAGACCACAATTACAAGATACCAATAGAAAGACACCACAAGGAAGGTCAAATAATTAAACAGAGAGAAAAGGCACTGAACTAACAAGAGGAAAAAGGTATGAGAGTAAGCCAATGTCATACTGGTAAGCCAATACATATCAGTTATGACCATCAATGTGAATGATATCAATTCACCAATCAAACACACACACTGGCAGAATGGATCAAGAACGAAGATCCAACAATAAGCTACATAAAATAAGCACATTAAACTCAAAAAGTAATGAACTAAAATTCAAAGGATGGAAAACTATATTCCATTGACAAAACACAGAAAAAGACAAGGGTAGGTATTGTATTTGTAGGCAATGTGAACTTTAAGGTTGATCAACAGAATCAAAGAAAGTCATTTCATACTTGTAAAGGAAAATTCCAAAAATAAGAAGTAATAATCATACATATATATATATATATATGTATATATATATATACATATATATATATATATACCAAATTCAATGCACCTAACTTAAAAAGACATTAAACACATTATTGTCTTATTTAAAAGACATTATAAATCAAAGAAACATGATCACAATTATAATGGAGGACCTTAACTCCATTGTTACAAACAGATAGATCAAGTAGAAAAAAATCAACAAAGACATATCAGAGGTAGGCCAATCCTGCAAACCAATGAACTTGGTAGATGTTCTGTGCCCACACCAGAAAACACATTCTTGTCAGCTTCACATAAAATGTTATCCAACATTCAAGCCCAGCACATTCAAGCCCATGGAAAATGATTCAGTCATTTCAGAGGAACTGAAATCATCCCATTTGTATTATCTGACCATAGTGCAATGAAAAGGGGAATCAATGGCAAAAGAAGCCACAAAGTTCCATAAACACATGACAAATACATAACACCCTTCTGAACAACAAAAGCGTCAAACAAGAAATAAAAGTAGAAGTTAAATAACATGTACAACTAAATGTTAATGCTGATACTACATACCAGAACTTATAAAGTGCAGTGAAAGCTATCTTAAAATGGAAACTTATAGCAATGAATTCTCACATCAGGAAAACAGGAGTTCAAGTAAACAACTTACTTTTGAAATTCAAGTTTCTTGAAAAAAAAGCACAATTCAAACTCAAAGCTAATATTAGGAATGAAATTATAAAGATAGAAGAAATTAACGCAATTGAAACTAAGAAAACAAAGAATCAACGAATCAAAGAACTGGCCCTTTGAAAGATTAAAGTTGGTAAATCATTATCAACATTTTAGAAAAAGAGGAAAGGAAAGATGCAAAGTTATATCAATATAAATGGAAAGGATAAAATCACAATGGATATTGGAAATAATACAGAAGATTGTTTAAATTTTTAATTAATTATTTATTTATTTGGTATAGAGTCACTCTACACAGATTGGACTCATAGTGCTATTCCTATCTCAGCCTCCCCAGCATTGGGATTGTAGGCATGACCACCACACCCAGTTTTTGTTGCCAGGAAGGCACACCGGGGTTCCAGGGTCAGCACAGCATGTGGCACCTGGCAATGAACCTTGGTCCTTTTGCTTGCCAGACACATGCTTAGAACTATCTCCCTCAGCCCCAGAAAATTATTAATACTACTTCAAGAACTTATACTCTAATAAAATAGAAAACAGAAGAAACAAACAGAAATCTAGATGTATGTGAATTATCAAAACTGTATCAGTAATATATAAAAATACAAAATAATCCAATATCAGTAAAGGAAATTTTAAAGAATTTAAATTCAACAAAAAAATAATTCCAGGTCCTGTTGAATTCTACAAGAAAATGCTACTCATGTAGAAACTCTTTAATGAAATTGAAAGGGAATTAATGCCCCCAAAATCATGCCTGGAAGCAAGTATGACACTGATACCAAAATCCAAAAGGGGCCAGGGAAATAGCTCAGTAGAATAAGAGCTTACCCGGCAAGCACAAGGGCCTGAGTTCAATCCCTGGTTCTGCAAAAAAAGAAAATTACATGCTGACCTCCTTACTGAGCATAGTTTCAAAGTCTTCCAAAAGATACTGGCAAACAGAGTGTAGCAAATCTGCAAGAGGATTGCACACCATGATCAACTAGTGTTCTTTTCAAGGATGCAGTGATGTTTCAACATGTGCAAAACAGTAGATGTAGTACACCATATTAACATAGTCCAAACCACAAACCACATGATTATCTCAATGAATGCAGAAAAAATATTTGACAAAGTCCAATGCTCATTCATGATAAAAACCCTACAGAAAATTGGAATAGATTGTCTTTATCACAATCTGATAAAAGTCATTTATGACACATCAATAATCAATATCACTCTGAGTGGCCAAAAACAAACACTCTTCACTCTTAAAAGGAAAAAGACAAAGATGTGTGCTATTGCCACTCTTATTCGATATAGTTCCTGAAACATGAGACAGCACAATTAGAAAGAAGACAGAAAGAAAATGAATAAGGATAGGAAATGAAGTTAAATTAGCATAAATTGCAGACAATATGATTCTCTAGATGGACAACTCCAAAAACTTCGCCAAAAGATGGCTGGATTTAATAATCAAATTCACTCAAAAATCAGTACCACAAGTACACAAACAAGAAATTCACTGAAAGAGAAATTAGGTACATATGCCTTTCCCAGTAGTATCAAAATAAATGAAATATTTAGGACTCAATTTAACAAAGAAAATAAAAGATCTGTACATCTGAAAAAGGAGCTTGAATGGACTGCAAAAAATAAAAACTTATCCCTTGCTCTTGGGTAGGAAGAATCAACATATTAAAAATGTCCACACTTCCAAAATTGTTATATAGATTTAATGCAATGTCAATCAAAATACTACTAGCGTACCTCACAGACCTAGAGAAAATAATCATAAAATTCATTTTGAATCAGAAGACACCTAGACTAAAATATAATTCTGCAACAAAGTAAAGGTAGGGGGCAGCCCAATCCCTGAATGGAAATTATGCTATAAAACTATTGTGATAAAACACCATGATACTGACAAAAGGACAATGTTAGGATAAATGGAACAGAGTAGAAGATGTAAATGCAACTCCAAATACCTGCTGTCTTTGACAAAGGGCCAAATATGTTCGCTGGATGAAACATATTCTCTTTGATAAGTAATGTAGGAAATGCATTCGGTTAGGGTTAAGGTTAGGGTTAGGCTTTTCACACACTGAAGAATAAGTGTATTCCTATATCTATCACCATCCACTAAACTAAAATCTAAATGGGTCAAATATGTAAACATTCAAATAGAAACACTAATTCTTCTAGAAGAGTGAATAGGTCAGAATGTTGAAAGAATAGACATAGGGAATGATTTCATGAACAAAATTCTGACTGCAAGGGAAATAATAAAAAGAATCCACTAGTGAGATCTCATCCTATGAGAAAGCTTTAGTGCAGCAGAGAAAAAAAATAATTCAAAAAAGGTGCAAAAATACACTCACCCCCAAGTGAAAAGAAAGTTTATGCAGTTGTCTCTCAGGTAAAGGACATATGTCTAGCACGTATAAGGAATTAAAAAATAAGACACCTAAATCTAAAGATTTGATCCAAAGATGGGCTCTGATGTTAACACACACTCCTCAGAATAAGAAATACAAACTGTAAATAAATACATGAAAAGCATTCAGTATCACTGGTCATTCAAGAGGTACAAGTTAAAAGAATGCTGAGATTTTACTTCAGTGAAGAAAGAATGGTTATCATCATCAATCAATAACAACTTCTGAAGGGACTGTGGACTAAAGGACCCCGTTTACTGGTGGAAGTACAACCTGGTGTAACCACTGTGGAGATCATTTGAAGATTCCTAAAAAATCTAGTAGAGATTCCATTTGACTCAGCTGTTCTCTTTCTGGCTTTCTTCTCAGAAGAAGTAAAAGCATCACAGCACTGTAATATATATGCCTCTGTATTTATAACAACATAGCTTCTAGCAGCTAAATTTTGGGAAAAACCCAAATGTCCCTCAATTTAAAAAATGGAATAAAAGATAATGGATAAACTTGAGACATTTCTGGTTAAATGGGTATACCTTGGGGTCACACTCTAAATCAGATAAATGGAACATTTGTGTGTGAATATTACATGATCCCCCTTGTGTAAGAAACTGAACATTACATAAGGACTAAAACATATAATAGGTGTTGTGAAAGGCAGCTGAAAAAGGGAAGAAGGAAGTGAAAAGAAAACAATAATTATAGAAAAGGTAAAATGGAAACAAAGATTAGTAAAGAGGGATGGGAAAAAGAGTTGAAAGGAGGGGAGGGCATTGCAGAAAAAAAGAGAAATCAAAGTATATAATATACAAGTTCTAATTCCTTGAATGAACATAATTATGGTGTATACCTAAACTGTACCAATAAATTTCATAAAAAACTATAACATCTTTAAACTGGCATTAAAGATAAAAACTTATTCAATACCTACTAATGTGAAGATCTATATAGTGATACATTCTTTCATGAATTTAATTTATTCTGATCGTGGAAAAGATGACTGTAGTCCTGTTTGATAGCCAATGAATTTTTTGTCAAATTGTTGACAAACAGAAGCATTCCTGAAGCGAGTTCCCACTGTATGTTTAATACATGTCCATAACATAACTAGCAATGAATGATAAGCAATAAATATTATACATTTGGGGGGCAGAATTCATGTAGATAAAAATAATTTTCTTCATGCTAAAATGTTTTACAATATTAGTGATTTCTTTCTTTGTTGGATGCATTCTAATTTGTCAAATTTTCTGTGATATATATATATATATACAGTTATACACATTAACACTATATACATATACATACATATATATGTATATATGTATGTATATATATATATATATATATATATATACCTACCACTTTAAACATTTTTAAGTATAATGCTCAGTGGTATGAAGTAATTCACATTGTTATGAAATTATAATACATTATAAGGTGTAATTTTTTGAAATTTAATTTTTTATCAAATGGGATGTCACAACAACTACTGTAGTAAATATACTTATTTTAAATTATCTTGCTATAAATTTTCCTTCATTCATGATATTCTTACAAACTATTTTTACTATATTTTCCTTATATATCTGAAAGGGAAAAACACTGTATTTTTCATATAGCATGAATTTACATTAAATTTTTATCTTCAAATAATGCTATATGGTTGCTGTTATGGTTTATGTCTAAAATATTACCCAAAAGCCTCATGTTTTAAACATAGAGCCTGATAAAAACACATAGTTCACAAGAGGCGTGTTCCTGAAAGATGTATTTTAATTCATGGTTTGTCACTTCTCTCACTGTTTCTTGGCTCTCACAGTTTGAGAACTTTTCTACCAGGGTGACTGTCTAGAGGTCTCCAAAGGGAAAAAGACCCAGATGCTAGCAGCTAACAACTCTTCACACAAGAGTGAGAACTACAGGAGACTCACCGTTAGTGTTCACTGTAACCCACAGCGATCTTCACATCACAGTGAAAGATCATTGCTCAAGTGTTCCACATTTTCTTTAAAATACTTTTATTGCAAATATCACACCTATAATTTTGCTGTCTGTGCATTATTTTC
Organism: Ctenomys sociabilis; assembly: GCA_004027165.1. Taxonomy (NCBI): domain Eukaryota; kingdom Metazoa; phylum Chordata; class Mammalia; order Rodentia; family Ctenomyidae; genus Ctenomys; species Ctenomys sociabilis. Next base: position 115,172 of record PVKA01002177.1, read on the forward strand.
GTTTCTTACTGTCAGGACTCACAATATTGTTAAAATCATTTCCATTGTTTTAATGGCTACATGGTTTTCTGAATTGCTTTACTAGAATTCATTTAATCCATTGTGGTTCCAATAACACATCACAGTAAATGGTGTGACGGAAACTAGAAAAATTTGCTGTCAAAGTGTGGTCAATTTTTATTATAAGTGTGTATATTTTTATGACAGCTAAGAATCATATTCAAGCAGCATCCAATATTTAGAGCAATGAACTCAATATAAGAAATGGGAAAAACATGACAATAGTTGAGGACTAAAGAACATATATTTATTAAGGTACTTGAAGTTTTTGCCCAAAGACTGCAAAAGAAACTTACAGCAAGGACAACAGTTTTCCTCAAGGAGGAACTATAAGTCAGTTTGAACTAAAAATTGACAATATAAAAGCATTAGAAATATGGTATTAGCCAAGTTGATCATAATTTTAGTGCTGAGAATTGCACTAAAGCCACTAAAATGCTAGAAATGATTTTCTAGAAATGAAATATCGTGACTCTTGATAATACAAGAGAGCAAAACTATAGGCATGCCATTTGTAATAAAAGTATTTTAAAGAAAATGTGGACCACTTGAGCAATGGTCTTTCAACACAAATTTTCAACCCAATTAAACATTTCCTTATTAACAGACATCATGCTTTTTGCTTTTGCCTCAACTATAGAGTTGAAGTCATTGTATTTATGAGTTCATGGTATGCAATTATGATCAGTTCATGGAAGATTTTTATTCTTTTTTATTGTTTTCCACACATCCCACCATCCAATCCTGTTCTGTATCCTGGGGCACAAAGTCAAATATGTTTGTCAGACAAATATATATTGCTACTTTTCAATGTTTGCTTCTAGGTAATGTATATGGTATGCTGTAAAGTTTGTCTGTTTATGTATACATATTTCTATAGCATCACACCTCCCTATAAGCACCTATGTACTACATTCTATATACTGTTGCTAAGAGTTTATTTCAGTGAAGACAATCAGCATGATCAAATGCTCATTTTTTTAAGTCAGAACAATCTTTTGTCTTCCTTACAGTTTTTAGTTTAGAGAACTAGAGTAATCTATTAGTTACCCTCAAACGAAGCCTCAGTGATACTCTCCTACATGTTCTTCCTTTAGCATTGCAGTTTAATATCTTTAAGCATTACCTATTTCACATTAATATGCTAAATGAAAAAAATACTAACGTCATTGTTTTCCATTAAAAGGCCTTTATCTTATTTTCACTGCTGTATTGGCATGTCAGTCTTGCACACTGTCTTAGTTATTTTCCTTCCTGCTGAGACAAAATACTTACATCTAAAGTTAGAAAAAAGTGTTTCTTCACTTAAAGTTTGTAAGGGTTTCAGGTCATAGTTGGCTGGGTCCAAGGAAGGAGTCCATGGGGGAGGGGGCCAGCAGAGGAGAAACAGCTCACGACATTAGGTCTGTTCCTGGTCCTCATTTTTTATGCCATTTGCCTGCTGTAGGGCAAATGTAGCACTGGCACCGTTAATCTTAATATGAACCAATCAATAGACTGATGTAGTAACCATACATTCTTGGTATCAGTACCACACACTCTAGATCTCAGCAAGTCTACCTCCATAACTGCGTGACATTTTGGGCGACCTCCAAAGCTTCATGAGGGTCTATATGGGGAATTTTGAAATTGAATTAGGGGTCTGAGTATAGATTAAAGGTATTATCCTGGGATTTTAGGTTCCCCACCTTGAATGTGGATGAACAAATTCATAATACATAATAGATGGAGTATAAATGGAAAGAAAGAAGACATGTTTGCTAGGGTTCCTTATGCTCAGCTATCGCCTGCGTCCCTCCTGTGCCTTTGCTTTCCTGTCTGCTTCTCCTCTGCGATGCTCCCTTAACACCATCCTGCCTTGGAGCCAGCTGACTAGGCACTGATACTTCTGCAGATTGTGAACTGAAATTAACATTTCCTCTGACAACTTTGGGTGTTGGGTATTTTGTCTGAGGAATGCAAAAAGTAACTAAGACAATATAAAGCATACACAGTAAGTATATGATTATATTTCTGAGATTCCTATCCCTTTCAGTCAATTTTGAAGTAGTATTAAAATTGGAAAAAATAACTCTTTAGAAACCTTATGTGAAGTGATATAAAAATTACCCCAACTTCATGAAATGAGCAGGTAAAATGTTATTTTGTCTTAGCTCCTGAAACAAAATTAGCCTTTTAATAATTAGCTATCACTTGAAATTTTGTAGAATTTGTTTACAAATTTTCCAATGAACACTCTGTTACTTTAGTTCTGTTGAAGGTCTTCTGCTCATTGTTTCATGGATAATTTTTGCTGCTTCATGCTTCCAATGTACCAATAGTTTCAAAGGTATTATTAACATATAAGAGCTGCGAATGTTCTGACACATTTAAGAATCTCTTTGGTGTGTTATTTAATTATCTACAATAAAATTTTAATGTGGCTGTTTTATTTTTTATTTCTATTTATATTACATTCTGACCAAAGAAATTAGTGTACAATATTTTGAGTTTTATTTCATTCATCAGTACATGTTTGCTGTACATAATGATTATAATATTCATTGTGGGGACTTGTTACTTACACATAGCACATATCAATTCTAACCCAGTGCCTGCAATTGACATCTGAAACTGTGAAAGCAGCTGGATGGGACTGAGCCCTGGAACTAGGGGTCTAAATGGACAGCTAGTGTCAGAAATGAGTCAATTTGTTCTTTTTTTCCTCTTTTCTAAACTTTTATTAATTTTATTGAGAAAAAACTTGCAATAAGACAGTTTCAAAACAGATTGGTAGGAGAGTTATACCAATTAATACATTACTTATTGTTGTCTTTGTAGTAGTCATTCATAGTACAGGATGCAGATGCGATATCCTGCCTAAACACTATTATTATAAATCTTTCTTCTTATTGAATTAAGAGAATGTAGCTATATATCTATCCTAACTACTTTGTATATGCAGATACAAAATGGTCCTTCATTCATATCACCTACTTTTCTTTAGTTTTGTCAGAGATAGGTATTCTATTGCCATCCAAATATTGTAGGTGCATGATTTCAGCAAAATATCCCAATATATAGTAGAGTAGTCCACAATAGTAGTGGGTTATCCACGGGATGGGCGATGTCTGAATCTGATGACTTGAGCACTTCACAGCTCAGCATATTAACATGGTGTCAGTTTTCACACCTCGTTTCTATATTATTCTGCAGGATGGTTAAGACCAAGATAAAGCAAGACCTATATAACAAGAAATGTAACTGTTGTATCTGAGAAGGTCAGTCATCTCCCCTCAGGATTTGTCCCAAACCCTGTACCACAGTTTGTAGATCCTTTGTCAGTGTCATCCATGAGGTTGATTCACTGCCATTGATTGAACAATTTGCTCTCTGTGAAAGCCTGAGAGAAGGTTTTCTCTCCGTGTGACTCTCCTTAGGCACACTGTACATCATGGATCACATGTGGCCTCATAGTCTCTGTGATCAAAAAATTTGGGGCACAACTGAGTTACCTAATGTTACAGTATAGGTTTCCCTATGTCCTCAGGCTTCACTGACCTTGAAAGGCTAGGGCCAGAATGTTGGCTGTTTTGAAGCCCTTCTTTTTCTCTAATTTTTGGTCTGCAAATTTAGGTTGTTCACCCTCAAGAATAGAAGCTTATTCTAGTCTACAATATATATACAGGTGGGTTTAACCTCACTATCTGTCTGAATGTCAAATATCTTAAGATAAGCATGTATTTTCCATCAAGTATTGATATATTAGACTTAAAGCCTCTATCAAATAGGGAAAAAGAATTTAAAAAATTAAAAAGTATGAATAAACAGTTACATATTTTTACACAGCAATTTAGAACTATAACCATTTATCACATTGTAGCAGAAGAGTCCTGTGACATTTTTTTAAAATTTCTTGTCCCTTTTTTTCATTTATCACATTAAACAAAAATATTTACTTGAGAAGTAGACTGGCTATAATTGGTATGTCATGAAGAGCAGTATGTATTTAGAAGACCAGAAGACAGGCACTCCAAGTGTGACCCTTCTATTACACATTGCTATCTTCAGTGCAGTCACTCAGTTCACAGGTATCAGCATATGTAGTTAGTCAGGGTGACAGTTCCTCCAAGTAACTGCTAGTTTCAACAACCTGCTGATAGTTCTCAGGATCATTACCTTGTTCATCTTGTACATATACATGTATGGGTTTTTTTTCCTGTCATTTTTCCCAGCTTCTCTCCTTGCACTCTTTGCATTGCCTAATCGTCAAGTTCTCACTTTCTTTTTAATTGTGTTGCACTTTTCTTTTTGTATTTCTTCTTTTGAGTTCTTATACTAGGGAGACTTACAATATTTGTACATGTTTGTCTGGTTGTTCTCCTTTATGAGTATATCTTCAAATGTCATCCACTTAAATACGAAAGCTTCGAATACATCGTTCTTTATAGCTGAAGAGTACTCCATTGTATAAAAATACCACATCTTTTTCATCTATTCTTCAAGTGATGGGTATCTTGGTTGTTTCCAAGATTTGGTTATCACAAATTGTGCTGCTATAAACATAGGTACACATATATCACTATGATATAATGTTTTCAGCTCCTCTGGGAAAATTCCCAGTAGGGGGATAGCTGGCATGAATGGGATTTCCAGTCCTAGTATTTTAAGGAGTCTCCACACTGATTTCCACAATGGTTGTACCAATTTACATTCCCACCAACAGTGGAGAAGGGTTTCTTTTTCCTCACAGTCTCTCCAACATTTGTTGTTCATTGATTTGTTTGTGATGGCCATTTTTACTGGGGTGAGATGATATTTCAGTGTTGTTTTAATTTGTATTTCACAGATGGCTAGTTATAGGGAGCATTTTTTCATATATTTATTCCCTTCTTTAATTTCATCCTCTGAGAAGTGTGTTTTAATCTCACATGCCAATTTCTGGATTAGGTCTTAACATCTGAGGGCCCTAATGTATCTTAATTCTTTATAAATTCTAGAGAGCAGACCTTTGTCTGAGTGCTTACTAGTTAAGATTTTTTTCAAAATTTGTGGGTTGTCTTTTCACTTTGTTGACAATTTCTTTTAACATGCAAAAACTTCTCAATAAGAGATGGTCCTAGTTTTTAATTCTTTCAAGTGTTACCCATCTAATTTGATTTTTGTGCATGAACTCTTTGCCTACCTCTATGTCCTCCAACTTTCTTTTCTATGAAATTGAGTGTTTCTGTTATAACGTTTAGATTTTTAATCCATTTTGACTTTAGCTGTTATAACGTTTAGATTTTTAATCCATTTTGACTTTAGCTTAGTGTATGGTGATAGACCTTGATCAAGTTTTAGTTTTCGGCATGTAGAGTGTCAATTTTTCCAGTACCATTTGTTAAAGAAACTATCTTTCTTCCAGTAAGCAAGTTTGGTTCCTCTGTTGAAAATAAGGTGGCTGAGTGTGTTTGTAGAGGCTTCTGCATCTTCTTATCTATTCATTTGATCCTCAGGTCTATTTTGTTGCCAATATCATGCTGATTTTATCACAGTAAGTTTTTAGTATAATTTCAAGTCAGGAATTGTGATGCCTCCTGCCTTGTCTTTGTTGACCAGGATTGCCTTTGCTATTTCAGGTCTTTTCTAGTTCCAAATAAATTTTGCAGGGCACTCCAGTCATTGATGTTCACTAAGATCTGAAGATTGATTGGTAAGGGACATGATCCATTATTTGTTGTATCAGGCTTGTTTTGTATGAGCAGGAAGAGTTTGTTTTTCCTTTTAGTCATACATGTTTTTTATCTGCATTGTCTGCATTATTAGTTTGTAAAACATTTAAGTTGTTACCCATATTTGTTTTACATAACTTGTTTTTGATTGGTTTTAAAACATTCCTGTACTAGCATGGTGGTACCTGCCTATAATCCAAGCACTTGGGGTGCTTTATTAGTACTATTAGTACAGTCTAGTAGTGAGCCTCTGAACAACCTGTAAACCTTTCCCTCACATACAAAAAAAAGACCTCATATCCTTAAGCATCCCAAATTTTCAAACTTATCCTCATGTGTATTCCTACTATAAGTTCCTGTTTTTATTTTTTAAATTTTTAAAATTTATTTTATTGAAGAACAAATAGCAATGAGACAGTTTCAAGACAAATTAACAGGACAGATTCGATAAATTAATACATTACAAACTGTTTTTGTAATGTTTTGGTATCATACAAGGTGCATACATGATATACTTACAGAAATTATTATAGCAGATGTCTCTTATCAGTGAATTAAGAGAGTGTAGCTGTTTACGTATCTTATTTTTTATAGCTGAATTATATCACACATTCAATAATTAATACTTTCTACCTTGTTATCTTCCTAGTGGTTGTCCATAGTACTAGAAGCTGACATAATATCCTGTCCAACCACTATCAGTGCAAATCTTGCTTCTCCTAGAAGTATGCAGAAGCACTGCATATTTATCCTAACTGTACTGTTTATACACACATCATGATTCTTCCTTTGTATACCACTTTTTTTTTGGTTTGGACTGTCAAAGATGAGCACTCCATTGTCATTGTCATTAAGCCAATTTAGGTGCCTGAACTTGGCAACACAATCCAACACAGTGCAGCAGTCCACACTAATAGTGAGTTATCTGAAGAAGTTGCTGACAGTAGCTATTTACAGTTCAACTTATTATTATGGCCTCACGTTATATACCTAATTTTTATACTTTTCTGTTAGATGGTTAAGACCGAGATAGAGCAAGAGCTATGTACCAAAAAATGTAGCTTTTGTTTCTGATGAGGTCAGTAAAGTCCCCTCAGGGTTTATATATGTTCCGTATCTTTTGTGCATTATTATGCTTATTTATGCTTATTAACTTTGTTTCTATTTTAGTGACACAAAATTACAGAGTACTTGAAATTAAACATATGGAATATATCAGTAATCTTCTTGCAGCCATTTTCTTCTTTAAGTATCCAATATAAATGCGATTCTTTTACTTCTACAAACTTCATAGCATTTCACGTTTTCAAGTAATCTTTCAAAATTTCCCTCTATTGTGTCAGGGATACTTTATTCATTTTTATGTATCTCATGGTGTGTAGAAACCTAATTAACATGAGGTCTTTATCTTGTATTAGTTAAGAGGTGGGTTTTGGCATAATTTTTCAAATATTGCTCTTATCTTGGTGTGTTTATCACTAGTATCAATTATTAACCTTTATTAGTATATTTCTTCTCTTTGGTACAAGGTCTCACTGGGAAGATCAGACTCATAGTAATCTCCCTGTTTTCCGCCTCCCCAGCACTGCCATTAAAGGCGTGAGCCACCAGGCCCAGACTTGATGGCTGGCTCAGAGCACCCAGGAGCAGGAAGCTGAGGCATGTAATCCTTGGAATCAAACTCCGGTCATTGCACTTGCCTAAGCATTTAGTACTCTGAGCTATCTCACTGGCCCTGTTTCTTCTTCTAGGAAAAAGAAATGTTCTTCTCTAGTTCATTAGGTTTTCATTGTGAAGTTTGTTACCCATGCGTATATTAATTTTATTTAAATTCCCATAATTTTCTTATTGTTTATTTTCACTTGATTTTTAAATTTTACTAGCAGATATTTTTTCTCTCCTGTCCAATATTATCCCCTCTAAATATCTTTTGAAATGCTCATTCTCAATGGTCCTCAAACTGAGGTAATTCAGTTTGACTCCTTATGAATTTTTTACATATCATAAAGTCTTTGGTTTGTCATTAGCTGTATCAAACAATATATATATTATATATCCTGGAAAGAAAAGAAAAGCTTAGAGGTCAGTTTACACCCCATTTAGAATTGGAGGCAAGTCTGGACAGGCAAGGTGAATTTTAGTGGACAAAGGCTATAACCCAGGTGACAGATTCATTCTCTGTCTGTCACATCCTCCTCAGGAACTCTAATCCTCAAGTGGCATGTTTGTCACTCTTTGATACTTTATCACATAATGTTCTAGCCCTTAAAGTTATGTGTCATGAAATTGGTCAAAGATTTTCCGGGGCCAGTGGTCCTTCATTGGACTAGTGAGGTCTATTTGTCTATAGCAATTCTCCAGGACTGCTGATTTCCGCCTTGTCCTTGAAAAACAGGTGATATTACTGTTCTAGGAACCACTACTTATTGGAACAAGGGACAGACAAAGGACAATTCCAGTGTAAAGTCATAAGGAGAAAAAGTCACAGAGAAAAGTATGTGTAAAGACATTCTCTGGTCATTCATCAGGATCTCATTTATTTGGTTTTATTATTATTATTATTTTAGGAGAACCAGGGATTGAACTCAGGCCCTTGAGCTTGCCAGGAAGCACTTATTCTACTGAAGCATCTTCCCAGCTCCTCTCATTTACTTTAGACCCTACTACTTCCCTTTAATAGCATCAATCATCTTCTATATCCTTAAATTTTTCTCACAGATTCATTTCTTTCCATCCTTCCTTTTCTATCATTCTTCTCTTACATATGTCAGGTTTTAGGTTCCCATGTCAAATTCTGTGGAAGACAAACTTCAGAGAAACATAGTCACCCTACTTTATAAATAGTGAATTTTAGGTAGAGAATTTAAATAATTTGTGATGCATGACCCAACCAGTGTGCAGACAGTACACATATTATTATGCCCAACTACATTTATCATCGTCTCTTTTTGAAATTTATATCATATAGCAAGTAATACACAGGAATCATTTCTAAGAATACCATTTGCTCAGTCAATAAAAAATCATCTTAGTTTTAAAAATGCTGAAGCTGAATAATCATTCCAAATTTTCCCAACAAATGCAAACACTCTAGAGATATTTTCAGATCCTATATTTCGTTTCCAGTTGGTAAAATTGAGATAGACCATTGAATAAGCATAAAGAAGATTGTGAGTCTCATTTATAAAGGCAACTCATGCAGAAATCATGTAGATAAACCCTGTAAGTGGACACTGAGTGTTTATGGTTTAAACTATTTCCAGAAATGTGAGCAGAGCAAATGGAAATCACATATATCTCTTTGACTTTAACAGAATATTAGCTCTTCTTTCAGGTAAATGACTTTCAGCTCAATTCCCTGAACAGCAGCTCCAGAAACAATATAAAACATTTAACTTTTAAACATTATGTATTTGATTATGGGAATACAGGTACACTAATGCCAAGTTCTAACATGGAAAGCAGTCAAATAGAAAAGACCACCTGCTTTGCCATTTCTCTGAATCATCCATGGCAAAGTTAAAAATAAATGTCCAAGTTGTTGGTTCATTTAAAGCTCTTCTTCTATTTTTGGTTTCTTAAATTTTCATACATTTAAATTTTTGGTTGAAATGCTTATTTGAACACAATGCGATTATTAAGTAAATCTCAGAATTCAAGTGGTACTGAACCTTCTCTTTGTAAGGAACTCTAGCAAGTGTATATACTCTAAAACATAGACTCTTCCTTGGTCCATAGGCCAATTACATAACAAAGCCTCCAGTCTGTAGCTCCCTCACCTCTCTATTCCAGATCATGAATTAGGGGAGTTTGACCAAAGTTTCTTATCTTTATTCAAGTCATCTCACCAACCAACAAGGAAAAATGCCTGTTGTAAGACAGAATTTATAGTTGAACACAAGAGTCAAAGCAAAGACCACTAATCTGTTCACTTACACAAAAGGAGTAATAGGAAGTGTCACATTGAAAGTCCTGTGGGCTAAATATTTTGCTACTCAGCTTGCATTTGAAACACAACTAGTTTAGCACAGGTCCATGATATTGCTATCAGAAACTAGCTTTCCCCTCAAAATGTCCCCAACTTTTCCTCAAATGCCTGGATGAAAATATGTCTCAGTGATTAGTGTCTCACATGGTGTTTCTACTGCAGTCTATCAACCCCACTGCCACGTCCCTGGCTCTCCAGCTGATGAACAGCCCCAGACATGTTCTGCTGAGAATAATTCTACTCAAGTAGCAACCTCATTGTACCACTACAATAGTTATGGCAAGGGGGCATTAAAGTTTCCCTTTCCCCTTTGCCCTCAATCCAGTGTGGTATTTGACTACTTCCTCAAGATAACTGACTTCGGCCTATAGCCCTTTAGAGTAATTTTCAGAACCTCGCAAAGGTCCTTCTATTCACAGTCACTCTTCAAAGACAGATCGAGACAGACAGGCCAGAGACAGCGTGACAGAATCCACCATCCTCCTCAATTCTGCCCAAGCCCGCCCAGCCCCAGAGACGGGCCAGAGACAGCACGGCTGATCCTCCAGGATCCTGCCCACTCCTGCCCGGCCCCAGAGACAAGCCTGAGAGAGAGGCTGACTCCAGCGGCCTCCTGGATCCTGTCCCCAAGCTCTCCCAGTGAGTGGGAATTTGCAGGACTCACCAAGCTTCCTAGATCAGTGAGAGTGTGGTGAGTCTGAGGGAGAGCCATTGGCTTCTTCCCCCGTGCGCTAATTGAATCCCAGGGATTCCCTGTCCCCCCACCCCCTGTGGCCCGGTCAGAGCTCCATGCCCACCGCGCCAGAGAAACATTTCCAGGCGATTGTCAATCCCACCCCACACCCCAGACCCAGTGCAGGTCAGCCTGGAGTGAGAACTCCAAGCCTGCATGACAGAGGAACTTTTCTCAGCAATCCCCGGTCTCATGCCAGGGCCAGAAACCCAGCACAGCCTGGCCTGTGAGGGCTCCAGGCCCGCTGCACCGGTAGGACCTTTCCCAGCCTTCTCGGGTTCCGGCCTGTAGACCCGGACTCAGCTCAGGCTGGCCAACCCAGTATAGCGTACTTAGTGAATAAGATCATCCACTATCCTTTTGTGAGCCCAGAAGACCCATAAAACCCCAGGCCTGCCCAACTGGGGAGTGACCTACCTGACAAAGGAGGGCTGACAGCAGCAATTTTCCGGAACCACGCCCCAAAGTCAGCTAAGACAGGGAATTTTCATTACTTGCTGTGCATCCCAGTTTGGTTCGTGTTCTCCTGATCAGGGAACCAACAGAGGGGAGCCAAAGGAGCTATAGCAAAAAAAAAAAAAAAAAAAAAGGAAATGAACACAACAGCTAGATCCAGGATAGGCATACCTGGATAATTTCCAACTTAATAGACTGGCACCCGATCTCATAACAAGTTAAGGTTAAAGCTGCACCAAAGCTCTATACCAAAGGTCAAAGGTCAGTGCGATATACAATGACAAAGACAAGGGGAAAAATGCAATCCCAGAGGTCGAGTCCACTAGTAAGGGCAGAGGACACTAGCTCAGCTGCAATGAATGAATTCACAGATACAGCAGCAAAGGAACAACGGCAAAAGCTATTGAGGAAATAAAAGGAGAAGTAATTCCCCAAATTAAAAAAGAAATATCTGAATACATAGTATCTGAAATAAAGAATGAATTCCAGAAACATTGGGTAGAAAAACTATGCTCACCCAGAACAAGTGCAGAGAGCACTATTCCAGCTGAAATGTATGAATTCACAGCATCTGAAGCAAAGAAACAACAGAAGGAAGATCATGAGGAACTCAAAGGAGAAATAAGTTCTCAAATCAAAACAGAATTCTTGGAAAAAAAAGAATTCTTTGAAGTCATACGATCTGAAATACAGAAACTAGTCCAGAAATATACAGAGGAAACCCTATTTGGAAGAAACACAGCAGAAAAAGAATTAATAACTACCTCTAAAGAAGACATGGATAAAAAAAATTGAGATCAGAAATACGATGGATTCTATGAATGAGCAATACAGAAAAGAAATAGAACACATGAAACACAGTCAAAGAGATATAGATGAACTCAAAATATCAATCACGAGTCTACAAAACCGTCTGAGTGAAAGCAAAGACAGAGTTTCAGATCTTCAAGATGCAGGAGCAGCTACTGAAAAGGTGAGAAAGGATGTCTTAAAAACAACGAGAATGCAGGAAAAAATAATCCATCACCTGCAAGACGATGCCAGGATGAACAATGTGAGAATAATTGGTATCAACGAGAAGGAAGGAGTCAATACAAATGACATAAAAAGAATTTGGGGAGAAATAATTGTAGAAAATTTCCCAAATATGAGGAAACAATCCAACATTCAGGTCACCGAAGCATAGAGAACACCAAATAACTTCAACTCAAGTAGAAACACACCGAGACATATAATAGTTAAGATCACAGAAATCCAACACAAAAATAATATACTGAAAGTTGCTAGAGAGAAGAAGGAGCTCAAATTCAAAGGAAAACCCATCAGAAAGACAGCCGACTTCTCTACACAAACAATGAAGGCAAGGAGAGCATGGAGCAGAGTTCTTCAAGTCCTACACGAAAACAAATTCCAGCCCAGATTATTATACCCTGCAAAATGCTCTTTCAAGTTTGATGGAGAAATGAAATACTTCCACGACAAAGAACAACTAAAGAATTTCATGATGACAAAGCCATTCCTCCACAAGCTACTGAAAGATGTTCTAGAGAGAGACCTCAATGACCAGAACTCCATGAATGAGAATAGAAGGAACCCCCTAAACAGGACAGTCAATTAAACACAGGTTACAAAGGAGTAAACAATACCAGGTAAATATAATGACAAACATAAGTCAGCACATTTCAATTATAACCATCAATGTAAATGGACTCAATTTCCCAATTAAGAGAAATAGACGGGCACAGTGGATTAGAAACAAAATCCAACAATATGCTGTATCCAAGAAACACACTTCACACAAAAGGACATTCATAGGCTCAAAGTCAAATGATGGAAAACAATACCACATGCCCCAGCACCTCAGACAAAAGCAGGAGTCGCAATTCTATTCTCAGACAGTCTCAACTTTAAACCAAGAATGATCAAATGATACAAAGAAGGCCACTATATATTGGTCAGTGGAAAAATTCAAGAGCAAGAAGTAACACTCATAAATATTTATACACCAAGCACAGGAGTACCCAACTATGTAAGACAAATCTTAAGGGACATGAAAAACTTAATGTCTAAGAACCCAATCCTAACAGGAGACCTTAAAATACCCCTATCTCAAAAAGATAGGTCAACCAGACAAAAAATTAGCAAGGAAGTAGCAGAACTGAACCAGAGCTTGGGACAAATGGACCTGGTGGACATATGCAGAGTGTTACTCCCAACCACAGCTGAATACACATTTTTTTCAGCTGCACACGGATCAATTTCCAAAATAGACCACATACTACTCCAGAGGTCATGCCTAAGTATATGCAAGAAAATAGAAATTATCCCATGGATATTATCTGACCACAATGCAATGAAATTGGAACTAAATGACAAAAGAAACCAGAAAAACCCACTAAATTCATGGAAACTAAACAACACCCTACTCAGCAATCAATGGGTTACAGAATAAACTCAACAAGAAATTCAACAATATCTACACTTCAATGAAAATTCAAGTATAACTTACCGGAATTTATGGGATGCGAAGAAAGCAGTTTTTAGAGGGAAAATCATAGCTACGAACTCACATATAAGGAAAACAGAAAGGGAGCAAATTAGCACACTAATGTCGCACCTGCGACAACTACAAAAAGAAGAACAAACAAAACCCAAAGAGCAAAGATGGGAAGAAATCATAAAGATTAGAGCAGAAATTAATTCAATTGAGATGAAAAAAAAAAAAAAAACAGTTCAAAGAATGCACAAATCAAAAAGTTGGTTCTTTGGAAAAGCTAAATAAAATTTATAAGTCTCTTGCCAACTTTATCAAAAAGAGACAAAGGAAAATTCAAGTACAAGTGATAAGGAATGAAAAGTGTGAAATCACCACAGACCACCGGAAATTCAGAAGATTATCAATAATTATTTCGATAATCTTTACGCTCACAGAATAGAATACACAGAAGAAATGGACATATTCCTTGAAAGGTACAAATTATCAAAACTGAATCAAGAAGATATAACAACTCTTAATAAGCCAATAACACCCAACGAAATAGGAAATGTAATAAAAAGCCTATGGACAAAGAAAAGTCCATGTCCTGATGGATTCACAGCTGAATTCTACAAGAAATTTATAGAAGACATAATCCCCAACTCCACAAACTCTTCAATGAAGTTGAAAAGGAAACAGTCCTCCAGAAATCATTTCTGGATGCAAGTATAATACTGATTCCAAAACTAGGGAAAGACACAACAAAAAAGGAGAACTACAGGCCAATCTCCATCTGAATGTAGATGCAAAAAATACTCAACAAAATCCTGGCAATTAGAATACAGCAAATCATCAAGAAGATCATACACCATGACCAGGTAGGATTCATTCCAAGAATGCAAGGATGGCTCAATATTCAAATATCTATAAATGTAATACACTATATTAATAGACTGAAATCTAAAAACCACATGATCATCTCAATTGATGCAGAGAAAGCCTTTGACAATGTCCATCACTCATTCATGTTCAAGGTCCTACAAAAAATTAGAATAGATGGACTCTATCTTAACTTGATAAAAGCCATCTATGACAACCCAAAAGCTCATATGATCCTAAATGGGGAAAAATTGAAATATTTTACTCTTAAATCAGGTACAAGACAAGGATGTCCTCTATCACCCCTCCTATTCAATATAGTCTTGGAATCCTTAGCAACAGAGATTAGAAAAGAGGGAGAAATAAAGGGAATAAGAATAGGTAAAGAAGGAGTTAAATTATCACTATTTGCAAATGCCATGATACTTTACTTGGAAGACTCCAAAAATTCCACCAAGAAACTACCAGAACTGATAGGGAAATTCAGTAGCATAGCAGGATACAAAATCAATACTCAAAAATCAATAGCATTTATCTACCCAGATAACAAGCACAGTGAAAGGGAACCAATATCTCTCACAATACCACCACGGAAAATGAAATACCTTGGCATTCCCTTAACCAAGGAAGTCAAAGATCTTTTCACAGACAATTACAACACTCTAAGAAAAGA
>PVKA01002178.1:0-31077 GCA_004027165.1 Ctenomys sociabilis
TGTTGACTTTATATTACTTCTTCCCTGTCCTTTATATACACATACACACATATATATGAAAAAAAATTTGTATAACCCGACATAAAATTGGTACTATTTCACAGAAATCTTCAATGACCTTTTAAATAAGGGTTCATCTAATATATTTTATGTAGTCCTGCATAACTATCACTTTGAGAGCTCTTTAGTGTTCATCCAGGAGCATACTGCAATTTCTCTTGCTTTTTGAATTATGCTCTTTGTTATTTCCTATATGCCACAACTGGAGGTATTAAAGTATTTAAAATTTTTATAACTAGGAAATATTATACTTTTAGTTTTCAAAGGTATGCTTGCTAAGTATAAAATTCAAAGAGGATAGATTTTTTTTTTCTTTCAGTCCTTTAATTAGTCTAGTTTCTTATGCACTTGGTCCTTTTTTTTTGTTTCTAATGTGGAATAAGATGCTATTTAATTTTGTTCTTCCATAACTAATATTTTTTTTATGTATACGCTTTAATCATTTTTCTTTATAGTAAGTTTTGGACAATTTCATTTTTGTATATCTTGGTATGATTTTATTTAAATTTCTTGTGCAAAAGGTTCATTGTTCTTGGAATGTGCTATTATAAGTTGAACTAAATTCACAAATTTTAAATCTTTAAATATTCATTCCCTACTCCTTTCTACTTTGAGAATTTTAATTATATGAATATACATATAAAAAAGAAAGGAGCAGTCAATGCTTACAATTTTTATTTTTACTCTGATTTTTTTTCCTCTCTTGAATTCTTATAACTTCTTAGTTATTTTTCTTAAACAAAACTTTGACATTTATATCTGGTAATCTGAAAAACTAATTTGCACATAACATCATATAATACAGCAATCGTTGTTGGATTCCTGTTACTTTGTTTAGTGAAATCTTGAACCATGTATAATGCTGTTTTTTTTCTATCACTCTTTTGTATTCTTTAAAAATAATAATAAAAAAGTACAAAAATAAATAAATAAATATTCATTTTGGAACATAATTCAAAATAGATAATAAAAACACTAAAGACTCAGTAGAATAAGCACTTGTCTGGCAAGCACAAGGGCCTGAGTTCAATCCCCAGTTCTGCTGAGAAAAAAAAAAAAAAAAAAAAAAAAAAAAAAAAAAACTGCACAAAATCAACCCACTTGGAGATAACTGGCATATTTATGATATTGAATCCATGAACTAAGAAAATCTATTTGTCTCTTTTCATTTCTATTTTTTTAAATTTTTCATTCTTATTTTTTAAATTTTTTTCTTCTTATTCTGTAAGACTTAAGGTATAATATCTCAATACTTGATGGAAAATACCCATTCCATGTTATGCCTATGATGCCTGATATTTAGACAGATAATAAGGGTAAACTGAACTGCATATGTTGCAGGGTAATAATAAGCCTCTCTTCTGGAGGGTTAACAGCCTAAGTTTGCAGATCAAAAATTGGAGAAAAGGAAGGGCTATAAGGTCAGCCAACATTTTGACCCTATCCTTTCAAGGTTAGTGAAGACTCAGGACATAGGAGAACCTGTACTGTAACATCGTGGAACTCATCTGTGCCCCAAATTTTCTGATCAAGGAGACTATGGACCCACAGAGGAATGTGATTGATGATGTATAGTGTGCCTAAGGAGAGTCACATGGAGAGAAAACATTCAGGCTTTCACAGCAAGCAAATTGGTCAAGCAATGGCCATGACTCATCCACATGGCTGACACTGACAAAGGATCTACAAAGTGTGGTACCTGGTTACAGGATAAACCCTGAGGATACTTGACTGACCTTATCAGATACAAAAGTTACATTTCTTGTTATACAGGCCTTGATTTATCTTGGTCTTAACCATCCAGCAGAAAAGTATAAAAAGGAGGTATATAAAGTAAAGTCATATTAATATACTGAACTGTGAAGGGCTCAAGTCAACAACTTCTGTGGATAACCCACTACTATTATGGACTGCTGTGTTGGATTGTTCTGCTGAATTCATGCACCTATAGTATTTAGACGCCAATGGAATACCTATCTCTGACAGGACTAAACAAAAAAAGGGGCTACAAAGGAATGACCAGTTTGTATCTGTATATACAGAATAGTTAGGATAGATGTACAGTTACGATCACTTAACTCAGTGAGAAGATATGTACTAATAGTGTTTGGATAGGATATCCTGTCTGCTTCTTGTACTATGGATAACCACTAAGAAGATAACAATGTATAATATATTAATTATTGAAACCATCCTATTAATCAGCTTTGAAACTAAAAACATTTAAAAAAAGAAGTTAAAGGGTTAAGGGTAATGTTATGTCAAAATGAAAAATTAGGTATGTTACAAAGTGTCATCATGATTATCATGCTGTGATGTTATGTATGGTTTTGATTTCTTAATTTCTGTGTAAAATATGTAACTGTTGTCTGTTAACATTCTGTAAGGATTTCAATATTAGGATATCAATGGTTGTTTAAAAATAACAGTTCAAATAAATAAATAAATTTGACATTGAGCCTTCTTAAAAAAACCACTATGCATGGCCTCCTTTTATTTGGAGAGTTCAACTGCAGGAGTTATTCCGTCTGACTACTCAATGCAAGTACTTAATTATTTTACACAGCCACATTAAGAGAGAATCAAATCCTAGTTCCTGAAAGCAGTAGCACAATGGGTACAAGTCATTAGCCCAGTGGAACTTTCCACAAGGCAAAGATCTATTTGAACTTTATTTATATAATGCATGTTCTAGAAACTTCTATGACCCTCTAACAGAGAAGGTGGCTCTCACAGTTACCATTGTAGGGTAATAAATAGCAGCTGCACTCACAGGGCTACATTTCTGCAGTGCAGTGACATGTTGCTTTGCTTTTTATAAGCAGGGAAATCAAGATATCTTGATTCTTACATTTAGGTATCTCCCATAGTTTGGCTTTGAAATGTCCCCAATAGCTATGTATTAAATATAAAAGGCTTAGGCTGAGGAAACAACTCAGAAGTCTAAGTGCCTGCATGTGCAAGGACCTGAGTTCAGTTCCCAACACTGCATGCTGTGGTGGTCTCAGAACCCCACATGAGCTACGCTGGCCACTGAAACTGGGCATGATGGCACATACCTGCAATCCTAGCACTGGGGAGGCTGAGACAGGTACATTATTACTGAGTCTGAGCTTTACAGCAAGATACTGTACTGAAAAAATGAACAAACATTTTTAATTAAAAATACATATATATCACAGGCTTGTACCCTGGTGGATCTACTGAGACATGGTAGAACCTTTAGGAGGTTTCATAGTATCATAATACAATTTGACAGTATAATGCAATTGTCTTAAATATATCCCTGTGCAAGATTATTCCTAATGGGCCACCTGACATTAATAATCATCGGCAAGTCAACACATTCAGTGCAGATTGTGGGGAGGGGCAAACATTAGAAAAGAGATGTTTTGAATTTTTTTTTTCAGTACTGGGGATTGAACTCAGGACCCTGTACTTGCCAGGTAAGTGCTTATTCTACTGAGCTATCTCCCTGGCCGTTTTTCTTATTACAGTGATGCTGAGGCATCTGTTTTTAGATAATGAAGTGGATCTAATGATATCATGAGGCAAATATGTGGTTGCTATTGCAACAAAAAATGTCCCACTTCCCATTAGTACATTTCAGTTTGTAATAATTCCTGCTCCAGATCTGGATGCTTCTGTGTCTTAAAAACAACTGGTTACTATGATGCATAGCTGGTCACTATGATGCACATTGTATGAATCAGTGCACAATTGACAAGCCAATATGTCTCTGTACTTCCTGCTTGCTTATCCAATATAAGCCCTAGACCACCAGAGATTAGGGCTTGATATTCTGGGAATGATCCCCAATAGTGCCCTTTGGCATGAATAAATTGCCCTCAAAATCCTAGGTGTCACTTCAGTGATTTTGCTTGCCACTGCACCTGCTGTGTCAACCAGGAAGACCAACCATCACCAGTCATGGCCCTCATTGATGAAGCAAGGACCTCTCCAGATCCTCAAAAGAAGGCATGCTCTCAAGACTTCTTGAGTTCCCTCAGAGGTCTGGAGGAGGACTCCTGGCTCCCGACTTGAGTGGCTCACAATGGATCCCAAAAGGAAGAGGATGCAATCTGTCTGTCTGTCTGTCTGTCTGTCTGCCTGCCTGATTCCAGTAAGATGCTCAAGGGCATTGCAATTAGTCTATTAGTCCTACTCAATTCAAGAAGAAAAAGAGCTTGATCACCTCAAGGGAAGGGGGATGGAATGTTTAACCATCAAGTGCCTGCTGAATGCATGTGTGAATAAAATGGACAGAGTAAGCAATAGGCTGCTCCATTTGTGCACCATGACCAGGAAGCACCCGGCATGTTGCTAATTAGGCCTTCACCTCTGATTCATGCTAACCAATATATGACATAGCAGAGGCTTCACACTCTCCTTAGCTAAGTCAAGCATAAGTCCCAGCAAGGGGTGTGGCTGCTAGGCATCTGAATGGTCTCTCTCTGAGGGCACCCACCCTTTGTCTGTTGTGCCATCTTTCAAGGGTATGCAATATACACTGTAGGGAGGCAGTATGGAAATTAGTTAAAACCCAGAGTCCCTGTCTGCAGGAAGGAGGGCTTTTATGGAGTAAAAATGAAACCAAACTGCTCCCTATATCTCAAAGAGGAAAAAAAAAAAAAAGGAAAAAGTGTGGCATTCTTCCTGAGAATTCTACCTCAGCACCCTCATCAGCTGTCAAAGCTGCTGCCAACACCTATAGCTTCACTCCCCACTCCTGACTCATCTGTTTCCAGCCAATTGGACTGGTTCCAGCCAGCCAATGCCTGCACTTGGCTACAGAGGCCTCCCCTAAGAGCCTTCTGTTTACATCCCTATCCTGGTCAGAAGGCATGATCTAACGCCCACCCAAGATGATGGTCAACAACTCCTTCTGAGTTCCACATTTTGACTGAGGAGAAATTGGACTGTAAGCCCTGCCAAATGAGTTGTGCCCTGTCAGGCTTGCATAGATAAGACAGATCACATCTATCATATTGCCCCCCGCAAGAGCCTATAGTCATTACAAACTCAATGGTAAAACTGAATTTCCTGGTCAACAAAGGAACTGAATTCTCTGCTTCAAAAGTCCCATCAGAAAGTTACCATCACCAGGGCAACTGAAATTCTTGCTTTTTGCCCCTTCTGCCAGGCACAAACACCCTCGGAGGACATCTCCTTCACACCAAGAGAGTCAGCCTTGCTCTTGTTTAACCCTGCATATTCAATTTTGGATGTTCCCCAAGAGCCAGAATAACACCTGCAATAGCCTGAGGCAGATAACTACAGTCCTAAAGTTTTGAAACTCTCCTCCCAGAGGTACAGACTGGAGACTCACCTATGGGCCTGACAATCAACCCTTCCTCCTCACCACAACTCACATTGTTATCAGATGTACAAGTAAGCCCAACCAGGCATCCAGCCACCCATCAGCCTGATGGACTGTTAATCACCTTGGGCAGGATCTCTCTGCTTTCAACAGTGCAGAAAAGATGCCTTCCTCTGCTTATGAGGCTCAAGCCCCTCCAATTGGGAAACTGCTGAGATAAAAGGCCTGCTCACTTGGGCTCAATTGCCATAAGGGGCTAAAGACTCTCCCACCTTGGCTCCACACCTGTATCCTCAATGACAAGAACTCCATGCCAGTTGTCTAAGCAAAGCCACAAGGCCATCTGGCCAGCTCTTAGATTCATCCCAAGCCAGAAAAGCTTTATCCTATCCTTCCTGAGGACCCTGAGTCTGACGCCCTCTTCTTTACATTCATCAACTCCAAGCTGCCCAGCCAGCCACAATGCCAGCACCTCCAGCTCGGTCTCCTGCACCACAGCCTCCTACTCATACTGAAGAATGCTGTCAAATATTAGATGGGGCCCAAGCCTGGTTAAAGTCAAAAGTCCCTGCCACTGTGGTTGATCCTGACACTCAGGTGAACACCATCCTTCCCCAAGCATGTCCAAACCGGGACTGTAATACAATAGAGGACCATGAAGCCTTAGATCAGCACCTCATTACTACCCTGGAAGACCTCAAAGAGGGAGGCAAGAAGTCAATAAACACATATAAGGTTACAGAAGTTACCCACTGGAGCCCCCACTGAGAAGAAATTCTGCCAAAGCAGATCCTGTGAGATTGATGGACACGTTAGCAAACATGAATTCCTGCACATGTCTGAGTGCTCTGTGGAACTCTCCTGGAACATGACCAGCATCCCTCACACTCAGGTCCAGTGTGAAGTAAAGTCTATTGACTTTGACTGTACCCCAAAATAGTGCCTACATCATCCTGAAATGCCTGATAATCATAACCTTGAAATTTTGAAAGATTTGTTTCCAGAAGTATGAATTAAAGACTCAACTCCACAGGGCTTACTATCAATCACACCCCTTTGATGATCAAGCCCTATCCCAAGGCAACCCCACCTGTACCAAACAGTGCACGTCTCCTGCCTGTGAAGCCAGTTCAAGATCTCTACGCTGCCAGCGTCACCACAATTACCCTCTGTATATGTTACCTCAGTCTTCTGCTGGTACACCTGTTTAGACCCAAAAAATGCCTTCTTCTGTCTTTGGTTGGCTCCTGTCAGCCATCCCCTCTTTGAAAAGACTTCAGTTCTGGATTCAAAAGTCAACTGACTTAGAGTCGGCATCCAGAAATTCAGAAACTTGTTTCTTCATCGCATTTCTGGCTGACGACATCCACGCAGTCTGCTGGGAAGACGTAGCTTTGCTATGATATCTGGCAGAAGCTGGTTCCCTGCTGTCAGCCACTGTCCTGATCTAGAAAACTGACACACTCACTGTAGACAGGGACCTAACTGTCCGGGTGCCACGTGCTGCACTGGGATGAACGGTTCTAGAAATGGAGCCCCCGACAGCTGCTGAGTACACCCTGCTTGCAGATGGAAGTAGCTCTGCTAGGATAAAGTCTGTCAGGCTAGATATGCTGTGGTCACCTTGGGCAAAATGATTTTGGCCAAAACTCTCCTGCAGGATGATCTGCACAGCAAACTGCTGTCTGGAAACCTGCCACCAGCGATGCAAAATCATCTGGTCCAGAGGCATAAACCCCAGTGATCCAATCCACCGAAGCCCTGGTGTTCCTGGAAGATTAGAGCCAGACTAACCCCCACCATTTGTTCTGCAAGCTCAGACCACTGTCCTGACACCTGTCCCCCTGTAGCCAGCTCAGGTTTCAGCCTCTGTGTCACCAGCCCCAACCTCCCATTCCCAGCCCATTCTGAGATTGCAACAAATAAGTATGTAGGGTCCTGCCATAAAAAATCATCCCTAGATGTGGCCTGGCCTTGGCAGTGACAACAGGCCTGCATTTGTAACTCAAAAGCTAAATTAAATAAAAACTATATACACTTTGCAACTAGTTAAAAGATCAACTACTCTGTAGACATTCCTGGATACATATATAACCCAGGTACATATTAACTATTTTTACAAGTTTCAGAAACAGCCTTAGAGGGCTGGCCAGATAGCTCAGCAGATTAAAGCGCTTGCTTAGGCAGAGCACAGTGGCCGGGGTTCGATCTCGGGGGGGGGTGCTGTGCTAGCCCTATCCCCAGGGTGCATTGAGATGGCAACTGAGACGGCTCGGGGGCACACACCTGTAATTCCAGCACTTCAGAGGCTGAAAATAGGAGAATCATTACGAGTCCAATCTACATAGAGAGACCCTATAGACCCTGTACTAAAATTAAAAAAGAAAAGAAAGAAATCCAGCCTTAGATCCACTGAAAACTCACTTGGCTAACCCCTCCAAGGCTCATGAAGAGACAACACATGCACAGCTGAAACCTGCAGCCATTGTTCACAGACTTGCTGCATACCTGTTTTCCTTGATTTTTGCATCTTGTCAAGCTCCTTACCTCAGTCCTTGCTCCCCCACCTCGTTGCTATGGGTTTGTTTGTTTTGCCTTAAACTCTATGGACCGTTGCTCCAAGAGACTAAAACAAACACTTGACCAAGACTTGATGAGCATCCAAGACACACTGGACTCTTCAAGATCAGATTAACTCCCTCTCTACCTTGCTGGAGTAATGTTACAGAACAGGCAGGCCTCTAGTTGAAACTTGTCTCAGATGATCACAAGTACTATGCCCAGCAAAGATTTTCCAGGGCAACTAGAAGATGGGGGAAATGTAGCAGAACATGCCCCCCTCCACCAGTATACTTCAGATGCTTATTTGCCCAGGTAATAGTGCCTGTTCCAGATCCAGTTGCTCCTGTGTCTTAGACACGGCTGCTTACTGGGATGCATAGCTGGTGATTATGAGAGCATTGTATAAACCAGTCCCCAACTGACAGGCCACTCTGCCTCCGCACTTCCTGGCTGCTTATCTAGTATAAGCCTTGGTCAGCCAGAGATCAGGGCCTGATGTTTTGGTAGTGATCCCAATCGGTGCCTGTTGATGGAAATAAATCTGCCTCCAAATCCGGGGTATTGTTTCAGTGTTTCTGTTTGCCATTCAGTATTACACACTGCCACCCTCAGAAAGTCCTAGAAATAGACTCACAGTAGTGGGTCTATTTCAAGTGGTCAGTTAATACTGACCACTGGAACACATATGAAAACACTCATACCTGCTCAGAAAACAGCAAATTTAAGGTAAGCTTCTCATACTGAAGGGTTTTGTTTTTTGTTTTAAAATATATTAAGGTTAGATGTGGTGGTATATGTCTGTAATCCAAGTACTTGAGAGACTGAGGCAAGAGAATTACCATGAGATCAGGCTCACCCTGCACTACACGGTGAGTTCATAGGCACCCTGTACTATATAGTAAGGCCTCATTTAAATAAACAAATGAGAGCCTGGGAGACGGCTCGGTGGAATAAGCACTTCCCTGGCAAGTGCAAGGGCCTGAGTTCAATCCCTAGTTCCACCAATGAATAAATAAATAGCAAATGAATAAATCTAAAAACATTTTATAATTTATTTTTGATGAAAACATTTTCTTGATGGGAATGGAATCGGAGCTAATCATCAGTGACATATTGTCTTAGTTACTCTTCTCTCATTGCTGGGACAGATGACACTCAAAATGAAAGAAGGAAAGGTTTGTTTAGCTCACAGTTACTGGAGGTTTCAGTCCATACTTACCTGGCTTCAAGGCAAAGAGGCACATGGCAGAGAGCAACCCTTCATGGCAGAGGCAAAGAGCAAAAGAGTAAGAGCAAATGGGAGGAGGAGCAGCAGCAATGGCAACAGCAGGCACGTCTGTTTCCCTTATGCTGCATTCAGCCTATCTGTCCCAGGCTGAGTTTCGCTCTCACACCCATAGTCCCAGCAGCTCTCACACCCATTAATCCCAGCCTTGGATCACCCATAATTCCAGTGGTTCATGAGTTAATCACAAACTCTAGAAGTTCACCCCATGACTGCATGAGGCTTTGGGGGGGGGGGACAACTAGACACAACACATATCCAGAGATACTGTGAAATTATTGTGAATAAAATGAATAGAGAAGCCCAACATTTTTCTTTTTTTGCTGTAATTATGATCCATGTGTCACACTGATATATGACATAGAATCAACCAAGGAAAATAATATCTGACTCTTCCACAGAGAAATTTAGCTAGGCATGGCAGCGCATGCCTGAAAGCTCAGCGCTGAGGAAGGAGGATTGCTAAATTCGAGGCCAGCCTGAGCTACATAGTGAGTTCAAGGCCAGCCTGGACTACATAGTAAAATCCTGGCTCAAAATAAATAAATAAATAAATAAAAATAAGAGCCAGCCAAATAGCTCAGTGGATTAAAGTGCCTGTAAGCATGGGCAGGGGCTGGAGTTTTAATCCTGGGACCTGCTGTGCCAGCCCCACCCTGAGGGCACACTGAGGCAGCAATTAAGACTGGGTGTGATGGTGCTTGCCTGTAATCCCAGCTCTTGGGAGGCTGTAAACAGACAGATCACTACAAGTCCAATCTAGTAGTGAGACCTTGAACACCCTGTAGACCCTTCCCTAAAATACAAAAACAAACAGAAAATAATTTAAACTTCTGTGTGCTGAAGGGCACAATCAAGAGTGAAAAGGTAACCTATGGAAAGGGAGGAAATATTTGCCAATCATTAAGTTGCCCAAGCTAGCCTCAAAAATACAATCTTCCTATTTCAGCCTCCCCAGTACCAGCATGCCTAACACTACATACACTTTTTTGAAAGCCTTATGTTTGTCTGACGTGTAATAATTGAACATAGGTACGAGGTATGGCTTAATATATGCATTGTGAGAAAAATCAGTGTGATTAGCATATTAGGCACTTGATTGTCACTACTTTGGGGTGAGGACATTCAAAATGGAACTGTGCTATGTCTTGCTGTCAGCTAGAGTCACCTCCTGCTTAACAGCACACCAGAGCCTGGCCCTCTTAGCTACACCGCTGGAACACTGCTGGCCAGCCAGCCCCTGCTGCCTCCCCTCCACCCACAAGTCTGCCCTCGATTTTGAAATCAGTTCTTTTAGATTCCGCATATAGCAGATCATGTGCTATTTGTCTTTTTGCTTGACTTACTTCCCTCAAAGAATTTCCCCTCCTGAAAGGGGAAAGGATGGAAGGGAAAAAGGAAAAAAATGCAAGTCAGTTATACTATGTGTCTCTTAGCTCATTGAAAGGAAGATTTGTGCCAATATTAATTAGGGAAATGTTGATGCCTTTATCTTGTACTCTAGGGCTAGGGAGATGGCTCAGTGGAATAAGTGCTTCCCTGGTAAGCACAAGGGCCTGAGTTCAATCCCTGGTTCTGAAAAAAATGCTCTGAAGGCATCCTGAGCTGTCCAAAGAAAAGAAAAAAAAGCCGCTCCTTTTATCTTGTACTCTGAATAACTACTTTAAAGATATGCATTGTGTTAATTATTGTTATTCTCCTATCACTTTGTTATGAAATTTTGTTTTACCTTTTTTCCATAAAACAACTTTTTTTTTTGTCTTTTTGAGACAGGGTCTCACTATGCAGTTCAGGCTAGCCTTAAGCTCACTTTGTAGCTCAGGCTGGTCTCGAACTCACAACAATCCTCCTGCCTCAGCCTCCAGAGTGCTGGGATTACAGGCATGCGCCAACACACCCGGCTAAAACAACTTTTTTTTAAAACATCCCCCCTTCTTTCAAATGCATCCCATTGTTTTGCCACTTTTGAAGCAGTTCTGGAAATCCTCTTTTCAGGTCTTTATAAGGTGCAATCAAAAACAGTGAATACAGGGGCCGGGGAGATGGGTTAGTAGAATAAGCGCTTCCAGGAAAAGCAGGCTCAGAAAGACATCGCTGCCACATGCCCTCCTCCACCCTGCTCACCGCATCTGGCACCATGAAACTTCTGGTTGTCCTCCAAAGTCAGAAGGATCATGAAAGATAAATGCTAGTGACTGACTCAGGACATGAGGGGCAGCCGTGACAACACAACTAAAGACACTAGAAAGAATGCACAGGTGCTGGAAGCTGGGTTCCATCACCACAGGAAAAAAGAGGAGCCAAGAATTGCGGGTTGGGGGCAGGGTGGAAGGAGCAGCACCCAGATGCCCTTGTCTGCTCCTCCCATTCCTCTCCTCTCTCTTCCTTACTTACTATAAATGTGACAAAAGCCCTTGCACACTAAACACAGTGAGATGGAGATCTGAGGCAAGAAGGGGCCCCTTCATGCCCTTCACAGCTAGCTTTCTTTTTCTTTCCTTCTTTAATTTCCCCCCAGTACTGGGGATTGAATTCAGGGCCTCACACTGAGCCTCAGCCATAGCCCGTTATAAATGTAATTTTACTTTTTTGAAACAGGGACTGAGTAGGTCGTGCAACCCTCCCGCCTTAGCCTTCTAGAGTGCTGGAAAGACAGGCATGCAAAACCACTCCTGGCCAGAATTAGCTTAAAGAAAACTTTTTTTTTTTTTTTAACCTTTTCATCCGAGATGGAAGATTGTCTCTCACATTCGCTGGAGGACAGCAAGGAGTGCAGGCCTGAGTGCCTGGTGACACTTGCTGGGAATGCAGAATGACAGGACTAATGGAAAACCCTCCGGAATTTCCTCAGAACATTACAGAGTGACCACTCCACTTCTGAGCATAGGCCCTCAAACTCCTAAAAGCTGGGTCCTAGGCACTTGCCATTGCATGTGCATTACAGCTTCTTCACAAGGAATAGCCTGAATGTCCATCCACAGACGCGTCGGTGCCAGCACCCTCTGAAGACACCAGCATCTGTGGTGCTCAGTTGTTTCATGTAGAGTAACAGCATGGTGTTTGCAAGTAACCAACACATGTCATACACCTGCTCTCTAAATCACTGATGCTGGGCATAGTGTATACCACTGTAATCACAGCAACCAGAAGGCTGAAGCAGGAGGATTGCAGAGAGTTCATGGCCAGCCTGGGCTACCTAATGCATTTAAGGCCAACCACATGACTGAGCAAAACTCTTCTTTTCTATACTATATGTTACATATTGTACCACATTTGTTTCCCTGCTTTTTAGAGTCAAAGCCTTTCTGTGTAGTGCAGGCTTCTGTGTTGTGGAGGCTAGCCTTGAACTCACCATAGCCCTAGCTGTCTTTGAACTCATGGCAGTCCTTCAGCCTCCTGAGTGCTGGGATTCCAGGTGTGGGATACCGTGGTAGGCTGAGGCCACCCCTCACAGACTCCCAGCTCCTCTGCCAATTGTAATGTGATGTGACTGGGCTTGGGCAGGATCAAGGACATCTAGTCCCAGTTTTTGCTATCTCTGGCTCTCTCCTTCCCCCCACAATGCCACACCCAGGGTGCAGGCTTTCTCCCACCTCCACTTTCCTCTTTGTCTGACCCCCACTGCCCTGGCCTCTATTCATCTAGCAATGCAAAGGGGGAGATAAAGGAATTTGTAAAATCCCTTATGAGTGCCTGGTGACACTGTTGCTGTGAATGCAGAATGTACAGCTAATGAAGAACTTTCTGGAATTTCCTCAGAACATTACAAACAGATTGACCATTCCACTTCCATTTTGACAGGAATTTGTCTGTCTTCTCTGATGATCGCCTTTTATGGAATCTCATCTTAAATGTCCCAGCTGAATGTTAACTCTTCTCATGTTGCACTCCTCTGCAAAATCCCTGGCTCCCTGCAGATTGTCAGGGTTAGTGGACTCCAGGGAGGTGGTAGAGACAGAAGCAAGAGATAAAACTCGACTGTGGGCTCCAAACCATTATTCCTTTAGCATATTAATGAATACATCAATTAATATGAGTAATATGTTATAAGTTAAGGTGGTTCAAAAACTCTAAATTGTAAAAATTTAATTAATTCATTCATTTTATTATTTATTTTTGAAATAGGGTCTCACTGTGTAGTTCGGGCTGACGTTGTCCTTATTATGTAGTCCACGCTGACCTTGAATTCACAATGATCCTCCTGCGTCAGCACCCCAAGTGCGGGGATTACAGGGATGCACCACCATGCCCAGCTTGTAAATATTCTATTGTAAGTGAAATATTATGAAATAAAAAGAATTCTAATTCTGCTGGGGATATAGCTCAGCAGTATAACACTTGCCTGGCAAGCATCAGTTCTGGAGCTCAATTCCTGGCACCAAGTAAATAAATAAATGCATAAATAAATCTGAGGTGGGCGGTGCTCATCTGTGCTGGGAACAGGGTCTCATGTCAGGGTGTGTGGCCTCACTTAACTCTCCTAAAAGTAAAGGGAACCATTTTTAGCTGTCAAAAATATGGACCATCGACTATAAGAATTAAGTAGAGCCAAAAAGACAGCACGCAAAACTGTAGATTTTTGGTTAGACACACATACAGACACACGCATAAATTTACCATGCACAGTTAGTTCTTTACAGTAGTAGGTTTTCACTGTGGGATGATATGAACCAGTCAGGAGACTTTCCAATGGTGATGTCCCCCCAGGTGGTCCATCCCTTGCCCATGTCCTTCAAACTCTAGGCTGCAGTTTCTAATGGAAGCTACCGTGAGGCAGACAAGTCCATGACTGTGGCTTTAAACACCAAACTAGTTTGCATTGGTAGAGAGAGAGAGATGCCAACCAACGTTTCCAAATTAGATTTCGCCTATTTTGTTTCACTAATTTTTCAAAATAAGCATCAACTATTTGACATATTGGTTCTGTTCTGCTTATTTATTTAGCAGTACTGAGAATTGAATCTGGCCTTTGCACTGAGGTACATCCCCAGCCCTTTTTAGTTTCTATTTTGAGACAGGGTCTCAGTAATGTTTTAAGTTCCCAGATTGGGCTCCAACACGCCATCCTACTGAGCCAGCCTCCCTCAGAACTGGGCCCTGAGTTGTGCACTGTCACATCCAGCAATTTAACTATTCTTTATTCAGCAAACATTGACCCTTTTGCCACCTATCTACACTCCAAGCAACCTCCTCCCTGCCTGTGCACCTGTGCAGTTTAAATGCTTGTGTTATAGTTTAAACACTTGTGTATAAACTTGGCAAAAACTGATCTTCTGCTTGGTCCACATTTCCATGAATATTCTTCTCCAGGGAAGCTTTGATAAAAGTTTTATTAAGTACATACTCTGTCATCTGAGTATGTTACAGAGCTTTAGATAGAATTCAGTTGTCACATACACCATGTAGGAGTATGGACTGTGAGTGTGTGTGTGTGCGTGTGTGTGTGTGTGTGTTTATAGAAATTCCATATTGAAGAAAGAATTGGAAACCAACCAAATGTCTAACAAAAAAGTTGTTAGCCTAAACTGCAGCAGTTATAATGTCATGAGAAAGTACTTACGTTTTGGAATTAAATTTAAAAAACAAGAGCAGCATATGCAGGTGTTACGATTTGTGTCTAGTTGTCCCCCCAAAGCCCCATGCAGTCATGGAGCAGGGACTTCTAGAGTTTGCAATTAACTCATGATCCACTGGGATTATGGGTGATCCAAGGTTTGGATTATGGGTTTTAGTACTGCTGGGATTATGGATGTGTGTACTTCACTTAGCCAGGGCCAGAGAGCCTGAATAAGAGAGACAGTGAGACAGACTTTCTCTCCGTTGTCACTGTTGTTCTGCCACCATGAACTGGATGCTCTCCGCCCTGTGCCATTCTGCCTTGGAGCCAGCCAAGTATGGACTGAAGCCTCCAGTAACTGTGAGCTAAATAAACTTTTCCTTCCTTCATTTACAGTGTCAGGTATTTGTCCCAGCAACAAGAGAAAAGTAACTGAGACAGCAGGTAATGCCAAAAGTAAAAAAGAGTACCAATTTCACCTCCTTGCTAAGATACAACAAGTCAGGAGAGATCCTCATTCTCATCCTAGTAACTAAAACAAGGCAGGCAGACTATAAACTAATATCATACTCATACCTGTGATGTACTTATAGCAAATCCCTTCAATGAATGCAATGCCTATGTACTGCAAACATATGCTAATAAGTGTTCAATGTCATCAGAAAAGAGAAGGTACAAAGAAACCTGAAAGAACTAAGTTTCAGAAAGCAGCAAATCTTCATAGAAGACAGAGATGCAGGGGTCTCGTCCCTGGTGTCATGGTACAAAGAGGGGCTCTCTGCTTGTCTGGGTGATGGACAATGAGGAGCAAACCAAGCCTTTTGCAGCTGGAGTAGGCACACTAGGTGGGATGTGGCAAATTAGAACTTGTTTTTGGTGGTGGTGGAGGTGATGGTGGTGATGAGGGTGGTGGTGGCAACGGAGGTTGAATCCAGAGCCTTTGTACTGAGCTACATCTTCAGTCCCTTTTTTATGCTTTTAACATTTTAAGACAGGATCTCCCTGAGTTTCTCAGTCTGGGCTCCAAGTCGTAGTCTTCCTGTCTCAGCCTCCCAGAGCACTACCATTACAGATAGGCACCACCATATCTGGTCTGTACCCACTCACTAGTTCTTCAGGTAAGACTTCTCCAGATGTAGCAGGAGGCACCATGCCAATAATGGCCAGAATGGGAGAATGCAGGGACCTGTCCTTGGGGACACAGAGCCTGTCTTGCATATGTGGCAGCTATCTCAGAATGCAGAACAGAGCAGGAGAGGTCAGGGCAAGTGACACCAACACCCACTGTTTTCAGTTCCAACATTGAAGGAAGAGATTGGGAGCTGAAGAAGACCCTTCTGGAGCCATCTGGATCTACACCAACGGGAGGCAGTTATCCTCAAACATAATGTCGGGTCAGACTGGGCTCCTGG
Organism: Ctenomys sociabilis; assembly: GCA_004027165.1. NCBI lineage: Eukaryota > Metazoa > Chordata > Mammalia > Rodentia > Ctenomyidae > Ctenomys > Ctenomys sociabilis. Next base: position 16,197 of record PVKA01002178.1, read on the forward strand.
GATGGAGAACTGGGGCCAGTCCGCCAGGACAAGGGACACCAACAGTCCAAAGGTGGATGGCCACACTCTGAAGTGAAGCGCTCGCCATCAGTTGGAAGCCAGAGCCCACGCAGTCTCCAGAAACTTCCCTTTGCTCAGATCTTAAGCCTTGAAGAGAGTATCTCTTGTGCTACCACCAGAACATTTGGACAAGCAGAGAACTAAGTCAAGGAATGAGGTAGCAAAGCCCAGCCCAGCCCAATACTGACCAGAAGCAGGTGGACTCATCCCTTGCCCTACAGGCCTGACATGAGAAGAGACATTTGCTCCTAAAAGAAAATATTATTTTCTTCTATTTTTTTAGATTTTTGAGACAAGATATCAATATGTAGTTCTGAATGACCTAAATTCATAGTACTACACAACCCCAAATTCCCCCAGAGATCTTCCTGACTCAGAATCCACACCCCAACCCATCCCTTGTGCTGGGATTGCAAGCATGTATCACCGTGTCCAACCTATTCTTTCTTTACTAAGATGGTTAATCATGAAATATTAACTTGACTGGATTAGGAAACACCTAATAGATTTTCAAAACACACTCCTGGTTGAATCCATGAGTGCTTCCAGAAACGGCTGGTCGAGAGCCCGGCTTGGTGATGCACACCTGTGATTCAATCACTTGGGAAGCTGAGGTGGAAAGATTACTGTGCAGAGTTAAAAGTCAGCCTGGACCACAGACTGAGACTTGATCTCAAATATGATAATAATAATAACAATAATAATAATAATGGAAATGACCGGCCTGTAGCCCAACAAACTGAGGAGGCAGACTCATCTCACTTATAGCCTGGATAGACTCAAAGAGAAAGAGGCAGGAAGTTGGTGCACAGCTGTGGAGCTCCACCTGAGAGGGTTCATCTCTGGCTGCCAAACTCTGTGGACGTCAGGGTCCAGCATCGTCAGCTTAGTAACAGAGCAACTCTCCAAGGGCATCCAGGGCTTTGACCTAGGGCTGGCCCTGCAGCCTGTTGCTCTGAGGCTTCCAGCTTCCCGGGCTAAGCAGACACTGCTCTCTCTGGCTCTCCAGAGTGCAGGTGGCTGCTGTGGGCCCTCCTGCCTAAAATGCCATAGCCTACCTGGTAAATCCCTGGTGTAATGATATTGTGTATGACTCCCTTCCTGTAGAGAACACATTCTATGCTGATACTTTGTTCAGCTTTCTCATTATTTGGGGGGAAACAGCTATCAGTAACTTGTCTTCTTGAGCAGCCACTTACCCCAGCCTGTCCTTTATGGTACTCAGAGTTTCATCTGATGTTGCATCTCTGGATATCATTAGTGAGTCACTTTCTCAGGGCCTTATGTCTTAAGACCTCAGGGAGCCAGCCCAGCCCATCTTTTTGCCTGCTTGCAGCCATTTGAGTTCATCGGATGGGTCAGTCACGTGGTTCTGCCATGTTTGCCTGCCATTTCCTTTCCAGCTGATCTCACAGGCACCCGAGATCTCACCCTGATAGATCAGAGGTAAAGCCGGCTTTCAGGAAACAGGAGTCTCCTCCCCAGTTCTCTTCTAAATTAAGTGAGATCCCATTACTGTTTCTTCAAACATAAATTTAAGTAACTTAGAAACTTGTACATGAGGGCCTGAGTAGAACAGAGGGAATAGACAGTAAAGGTCAACCCAACTGTCCCTGAGGCTGCAAAAGTAGAGTTGGCATCAACAGATAGCAAAACCTATCCTTGTACTTACAACTTTTCTTTTTCTCTCTTAATTGCTTAACAAGATGTTTTATCTCTATTGCTTTAAACAAAGTAATTACCAAAGTTTTATTGCTGGGATAAACGAGAGCAATACTATCATCAGGTATATGGTTCTCTCTCACCTGTTTAATGAAAATAACCATTAATAATGAGAAAGCTGAAGAAAGTATCAGCGCAAAATGTGGGGGCAGCCAGGTGTGGGGCACACCCTCCTATCTCGGCACTCTGAAAGCTGAGGCCAGAGGTTCACTGGGAGGCCTCCTCATAATCCTTTTTATAGCTCTTTACCCAGTAAATCAATTCACTCCTTATACCCCTTAGACAGCTTTTAGTCCTACAATAATTCATCCAACCGCTAAGAGATGTCCTAGAAGTAGAGGGGACCACTGGAATTCAGGTTCCCTTGTCAGTGGGAGATATGCTAAAATACAAAGAATGATTCGTCCAGTTTCCAGAAGATCCTGGTAGGTTTGCAGATGTTTTTTCAAACTTTGACTCTTGCTTTTAATTTCTTGTAGAAGATGCCCAATTTGTTTTGGCCACTTGCTGTACCTCAGATCCTTAGGACCTAACTGCTAGACATCACCTTTACTACGTTCAACAATCAGGATCTAGAGAAAGATGAAAGGAAAAGGCTAAGAAAAAAGATAGACCAAAATGATGGGTGTCATAACCGGTGAGACTTTAAGCACACCCAAGGCATCCAGGGGAATACCTGGGGCAGATCAGGCAAGGAAACTGATATGGACACACAACTGTACCAAGTCACAGGTATTGTCTGGTGACTCATGTGCCTGACTCACAGCACCAGAGGTTTGACCACCCCCACCCCCACAGAAGGGCTAGGTCAGCCAAAACCCTCACCTCCCCTTCTGATGCAGAGGAATGAAAGGAACCTAAGCAGTCTACCACGCCCTTGTTCACAGACATCTTCAGTCTCCTGTGAGAAATTTCAGGTGACAGTGGATGTCACAAGCAGGCAAATTCAACTCCCTATAGATGCAAAAAAGGCTTATACTATTTAAACTTCTTTCTCTGAAAAACCATGCTGTAGATCTGTGGCCATGATTGAGGTTAAGGGATACCCTAGTCAATTTCTTTACAACTGCTCTTAAATGTTAAAATATCAAATGTTCAACCATGAATTCTAATCACCCCATGAGGTCCTACTCTCTTACTAAGAAGAAATTTACTGGCAAAGTTGGAGAAAATTCTCTAATTCTGACAAAAGCCAAAGTAGATTTTACTTCTTGAGAATACACAAGCCTACCCTGCCTGAGGGAAGGTGGCAGCTACAGCTTAGATAATAGAAGAAGCTACAAAACTAACTTCAGGGCAAAAACTAGAAGCCCTGACACCCCATCAGGTCAGGGTTACTTACAATTGACAGGGGAATAGTTTTCTAAGGATCAGGTCATGCTGCTAGACACCCCTAAGTCTACCATGAAGACTTACACTACTTCTAATCCTACCTTACCACTGTCTACAGGCTTAAACATTAGCCATTCTTGTGAGTAGGTGGCTTCCCAGGGCTATGTAAGCAGTTGGGACATTGCTGACCTGCTTCTCCAAGGCCTGAGGAAGTATGGTTCATTGATGGAAGCCGTTCTGTCCAAGAAGGACATTGAAAGGCAAGGTTATTTACACAAATTACAAATTGACTTTTTGGTGCTACATGTTCATGCAGAAATTTGGTAAGAAAGGGACTTGCTAACTAATAATCATCTGTAAAGCACAAGTATTATAATACCTAGAGGCATCAGGTCTTCCTAGGTAGATTGCTTTCATTCTAGAACCACCTTTCTAGGATAAAACCAGCACCACATGAACTGCCTGAGGAAGAAAACCACTAGAAGGAGAAGTATTCCTATAAATCTCTGGAAGACCTGAGGCTCCTCTTCAAATAAGCAACCCTTCAATTTTGCTTTAGGTGCAGGTTTTTCAACCTAGCCAGTGAGCCATCCATCCAAGACACTTGGAAAGAGTATAATCCCCAGTAAGTAAGGCATATGACTCTTTTCAGTCAGAAGGAGCCATTTGAAGACAGACCACTACATCCTCACCATCCACAAAGAATCCTGGGGAGTTAAGTCTCTTAAAAGAAACAAGGCAGGAGATTAGGGCATGGCCAGTTGGCTGGGCAAGTGGATAAGACCTGCTAATCATAGAGATCCAGAAAACATTTGCAGAAAAACAGTTCCTAATTCTACACCTGGAACCAATCAGAAAATCCTATGTTCAGTTCTTCTTGCATGAGAATGAGCAGGTTTTTGATAGAATAGCTTGGCTCTGACAGCTGCCAGACTGGGAAAGATTCAGAAGACTCCACCATTAACCTCATTGCCACTGTAAGCACTTTCAGTGGCCTGTTCTCATTCTTCAGCATGTACTTCTTTTTCAACCTTTAATAAATACAAAATCTGGCCAAAAAAAGAATAAAGTGGGGGTGGCATGTAGCTGAGTGGTAGAGTACTTGCCTAGCATGAGCAAGGGCCTTGGTTTAATCCCTAAAACCACACTATATATAAAAGAAATAAAAAGTATGACATCAAAAAAAGAGTTCATTAAGCTTAATGCAAACCAGACAAGGCAGGAAAAAAAACAATCACTGAACTTGCATACAGCAAACAGGAAGGAAAACATGTTAGTGCACCACAACCAAAGAGCTACAAAACAAAGGAAAAAGCCAGGTGTGCTGGTGCATCCTGTGATCCCAGCCCTGTGGAAGTCTGAGGCAGAGGATCACGACTTGGAGCTCCGCCTGGGAAAGTCAGTAATTTACACACCCTGTCTCAACATAAAAAAATAAAGCAGTTAGAGGAGAAAAGAAGTCACTAAGTACAGGAAACAATGGGTAACTTTCCAACGAAACCATGGGAAGTAGATGAAAATAGAAGATAAAATGCTGAGGGAAAAACCCTAATACAGAGTTCTACCTCCAGTAAAAGTAGGCTCTGCCAGGCATGATGGTACATGCCTGTGATCCGAGCTACTCAGTAGGCTGAAGCAGGAAGATCAAGTCTGAGCCTAGCCTGGGCAACATAGCAACTTAATTGGTGCATGCCTAATATCCCAGCACTTGGGAGCCAAGAGAATCCATAAATTTGAGGGCAGGCTGGGCTCCACATGAGTTCAAGGCCAGCTTGACTACATAGTGTGACTTCATCTCACTTTAAAAAAAAAAAGGGCTAGGGATGTAATTCAGTATAGAGGTCCTGTATTCAATCCCAGTACAGGAAAAAAGTGCAAAACAGCAAAGCATTTTCAGAATTTTGAGGCAAACCCTAATTAGGGGAGGTGGTGCACTCTTATAATCCCCACATTCAGGAGGCCGAAACAGGAAAACTGCTGTGAGTTCAAGGCCAGCTGAAATACACAATGAGATTCTGACTTGAAGGCAAAGAAGGAAAAGCTGGTACAAGTTATCTACCAGACCTGTATTACAAGCTTTTCGAGGCCGATGGAAGTGACGCCAACTGAAACCCAATAAACGCAGGAAGGGACAGAGAACTAGAAAAGGTAAGATATAGTTTAAAAGAAACCTTGAAACAGTGATTTTAAAACTACTGAAATTTTAAAGTTTTCTTGAGGAATGGTGGCCCATGCCTGTAATCCCAGCTACTTAAGAGTCTGATCCCAGCCTGGGCAATTTGGTGAGAATTTCTCTCAAAATAAAAATTAAATTGGCTAGATGTATAGCTCAGCAGTAGAGCTCATGTTTGCCTAGCATGAGGGAGGCCCTAAATTTTATTCCCTCGTACTATAGAAAATATTGATGCTTGATATTTTTAAGCAAAAATCAAACCAGGCATAGTGGTGTACACCTGAATTCCAGCACTTGGAGACCAAGGCAGGATGATCTAAGGTCAGCCTGGGATACACAGGGAGTTTAAAGCCAGCCTGAACTATGTAGTGAGGCCCTGTCTCAACAAAACAAAATCAGCCAGGGTGGTGGCAATACCTGTGACTCCAGCACTTGGAGACTGAGGCAGGAGGATCACCATTGCCATGAGTTCAAGGCCAGCCTGGATCACTACGTAACGATACTCTGTCTTTAAACAAATCTAAAATTTAACAACACATTTAGCATTTATAACATATACGGGGGGAATATAGTAGATATGAAGGATGGAAGTAGCTAATAAAAGTAAAATAGTTGAGAGGTTTTTACACTGTTCATAAAGTAGAATACTATTTGAAAATGAACTATGGTATTTAGAAAAATTATAGTATTTTTAAAAGACTAAAATATTTAGAGAAATATAAGAACAACATGGAGATTGTTAAAAAGTGAATACCTAAGGGCCCCACAGTATAGCTCAGCAGACTAAGCATTTGCTTAGGTAAGCACAAGGGCCAGGGTTCGATCCCTGGTTCCCCATGCCGTGCCAGCCCCGCCTTGGGTGTGCTGAGCCAGTGATGGAGTCTGGGTGTGGTGGCATGCACCTGTAATCCCAGCACTGGGGAGGCAGAAATCAGGAGGATCACTACAAATCTGGGCTGCGTAGTGAGACCCTGCACACACACACAAAAAAAGTGAATACCTAGATAAGACAAAATATTAAAAAATACTATATGTCATATAAAAGGAAGGACAAAGAGAAAAGAGAAAGAACAAAAGATTTTATTAAAAAGCAAAATGGGATTCACAAATACAACCACATCAATAATCACATTAGATATAAATGGAATAAATATTTCTTTTAGACCAGTGGTTATAAATGGGGAAAAGCAAGGCTTCATTCAGGTCTGTAGCTTAGCTGACAGCTACATGAACCAAGGTCAGTTCCAGAGCTGGATGAAGGGTACATAGGAACACTATTATTTTTTGCACTTCTATGTAAAGCATTTATTTCTTTTTTATAAGGAATGGGCAGTGTTTTCAGCTGAGTAATTTCTCTTTCTTACGTACTTTTTGGGGTTTTTTGTTTTGTTCTTGTTTTAAGAAGGGTCTAACTACATATTTGAAGCTAGTCTTGAACAAATAGCAATCTTCTGCTTTAGTCTCCCAAGTGTTGGGGTTACAGGAATATATCACCATGCCTGACTTTAAACAAAAAATTATATATATATATATATATATATATATATATATATATATATATATATATATATTTATATATATATATATATATATATTATATATTATATATATAGTTGGTAAGATAATTCAGCAGACTAAGCACTTGCTTAGGCAAGCACTACATGCTGTGCTGGTCCCACCCCTGGGAGCACTGAGCTAGCAGTAGGGTCCAGGCATGATGGCACACACCTGTAATCCCAGCACTAGGGAGGCAGAAAACTGGAGTTTTCTCAAAGTGGCCTTGAGCTCTCATGGACATTCTTGCATCAGCCTCTTGAGTGCTAGGATTACGGGCATGCACCATTATGCCATGCCTGACTTTTTCTTGGGGTGGGGGGATTTTAAAAGCTACTCCCACGAATGTCACAAAGAAAAGGTACCACTGCCTGTCTAGCTTGGGCACCCTATGAAGTTGCTCATCACAATTTTAAGATTCTTGTTTAAATTAAAGGATCTCCCAAGACATACATTTAAGATTGTTAGGTTTTTATCTATTTCAAAATATCTGTGAAATGCTTCTCAAATATTTGGGGGTGCTGAAGAGGTTTACAGTCACGTTTTCAGTTTCACCTCTAGACCCTTTCTCTTAACATGACACTAAATCTTGGCCTAAAAGCCCTTTCTTAATGTTAACATTGTATTTCCTTGAGAGTCTCAAAATATAAAAGGAAAAAAAAGATCGAGTTTGAATGAGAAAATCTTGGATGCTTAATTTATCTCTTTTCTTTTCTTTATTTTTTAGATAGTGTCTCACTATGTAGTTCAGGCTGGACTTGACTCACTGTGTAGCCCAGGCTAATATCAAACTCACTGTGATCCTCCTGCCTCAGCCTCCAGGGTGCTGGGATTATAGGCACTCAGGGATTCAGGAACTCAACCATATCACCTCTTTATCCACTTTAGTATTTTTATTATGCCAAAAAGCCACATACCTTCAGGCCCAGTGAGATAGCTCAGCAGACTAAGCGCCTGCTTAGACAAGCACAGGGACTGGGATTCGATCCCCAGCACCACATGCACGCTGAGTAGGCCCCCGAGACTGGGCATGGTGGTGCATGCCTGTGATCCCAGTGCTGGGGAGACTGAAAACAAGGGGATCACTATGAGTCTGAGCTGCATAGTGAGACGCTGTACCAAATACATAGCCACATACTATATTTCGCCCTCCTGGCAGTTTCCAAGGTCATAGCACAATATTGTCAAATATGTGCACCTTATTCTACATGAGATCCAGACCCTTCCTACCCTGCATGACTGAAACTGCACATTCCTGCCCCAAATAGCAGCTCCCTAGGGGCCTTCACTCCTGCTGGCCTGGCAACCAGTGCTCTACTGTCATCGTGGTTATACACTTTAGGTCCCTCATGGAGGTGGTATCATGTAGCACTGTGTGACGTGCCCACCAATTTGACTTACTGCAATGGCCTCAAGGTTTACCAGTGTTGTAGCACAACAGGACTTCCTTCCTTCTAAAGGCCAAACAATATTCCCCTGTGTGGACATATCACATTTTGTTTATTTGCTCATCTGTTGAGGGCATTCAGTTGCCTCCCCTTCTTGGCTACTGTGAGCAATGCTGAGAAGAACACAGGTGTGCAAATATCTTCTTGAGATTCATTTAATTTCTTTCCTTTTGATACAGGGTCTCACTATGTAGTTCAGGCTGGCCTTGAACTCTCTATGTAGCCTATTCTGGCCTAGACCTCAAGGTGTTCTTCCTGCCTCAGCCTTGGGCATGGTGGGGTCACAGTTGAGCACCACCATGCCCAGCCCATTTTTAGTTGTTTTAGACATATACCCAGAAGCAGAATTGCTGGGTCATATGGTAACTCTATTTTTATTTTTGCTAATCTTTAATAGGTAGCAACTCTTTCTTTTGCTTGTCTCTATCTGTGTCTGTGCCTAATGATAAGCAGCTTAAAGAACTAGGTGACACCTGTGACAGCTGCCTGGAAAGCTCCTTAGTTGGATATATCTATTCATTAGACACATTAAATATTCCATGTTACCACAAGAAAACTCTTCCAAATATCCCACCATGCAACACGGGCTCCTTCATCCAGGACGGCAGTCCACTCTTTCTCTCTCAGCACCCACAGTAGCTGCTCTGAGGGTCACAGGGCTTAGTAACAGTATGTTAGGATTCACATCTCCATGTCCCCAAAACCAAGTGCAGTCACAGGTGACTAGATCATGGGTGAGATACTGAGCAGTGGATTAATCCACTGCCCCTCCTAATTCCTCTCTACTTTCCCCTGTCAAGCCAGGGTCTCACCATGTAGTTCGGGCCAGCTTTGAACTCACTATGGAGCCAAAACCAGCCTCCAACTCTTGGTGATTATCATGCCTCAGCCTCCCAGGTGTTGGGATTACAGGTGTATGCCACCAGGCCTGGCCAAACCTGCCTTCTTTTAAATTATGAGTATTGGATATTTTGTCCCAGGGACAAGGAAACTGTCTTGCCTGCTTCTGACTATAGTAGCCCCCACCTACTCTTACCAAATTACATTGGTTCCAACCCTGCATAATAAATCACCGCAGGTCTTAATGCCTTTCGCACATGATCATTTCCTTACAGTTTCTCCTGGTTTGGGAGCATTAGATGAGCTCAGGTGGTTAGGCTTAGACTCTCAGATGAAGCAAGACTGGGGCTGGACTTGAGTCTACAGCTGTCAGCTACCAGTTGGGCTCTCACCTGGCCATTAGCTGGAACACTTACAGATGCCTCTGGTCATCTTGGGTCCTTGTCCATGGCGCTGAAGTAATTCAAGGGCACACACCTCACACAGACAGACCTGGACAGGGTTTGTGGTTTTGTGCGACTGCACCTTAGAAGTTGTACCACCCAGGCCATCACAAACATCACTGCAGTGAGGGATAAGGAGCCTTCACCTCTCGACTGGGGTAGATGCAAATTCCTGGGAGGTTGGAAATCATGTTGCAGTCATTTTGGGAATGGACAGAAACCTGCCCCTAGCCCAGCTGAAGGCCAGTCAGTTCTAGGCTCCAGCACAGCCATCTGCTCTAAGAGCAGAAAGGGGATTCTCAGTACTTGCAGCAGCAGCTGAGGAGAGGTTTCCACCTGTTTCTACCCAAAGTGGCACTGGACTGGACTGTTGGGGAGCAGAGAAGTGGTCACTGAACCCAGGGCTGTGCCCTGAGCTAGATCCCCAGCCCTTTGAAGAGATAGGATCCCCAGAAGTTGCTAAATTGCTAGGGCTGAGCAGCAAGTGGCAATTCTCTTGACTTAGCCTCCCAGAGAGCTGGAATTGTAGATGTGAGAAGTCTGGCTAAAAGCGAGTCAGTGGATGTGGCCTTGTGGGATGTGGGGATGGGGACATCTCAGAAGAACCCTCATCAGAGACAGCTGATGGTCAGGGTTTCCTAACCATGATTTTTTGAAGCAAAGATATCTTTTCTTTTATTACTTTTTTCTTCTCATCAGGAAAGTGTCTTTTAGTAGTATAAGCAGAGAATGTTCACTTTTTAAATTTTTTGTTTGTTTGTTTTTTGGTAATGGGGATCAAACTCAGGACTGTGCACTTGCAAGCCCAGCGCTAATGCTGCTGAGCAATATATTATGGTGACTTTTAATATTAGTGGGTAGTTATTCTAAAAGCTGTCTTCTGAAATCCCATCTTCTATTTTGTAAATTCTGTGCTGAATGTTTTTGCTCTTGCTGCATTGACCATTTCTCCTTGATCCTTGCATTTTTCCTAAATTGATTTCTTTTGAAGGATGCCTGCCAACTCAGGTTCCTTTATTGATTAGTTAGTTAGTTTTGTGCTGGGAATTGAACTCAGGACCTTGCACTTGCCAGGTGGGCAAAATTTCCCCTGGCTATTCTCTCATCGCATTTCATTTGCCGTGGATGCAGAATGAAAACAGTTTCAGCTGCACAGGAAAGTCGCCCAGCTCGTCAGCTTCATTTGTCTCGCCAAGTTCTGTTATCCTGAGGTGTTTGAGGTGATTAGATTTGTCCATCAGTCAGTAAATTCCTGATTCCAGGCTGCTTCTTCCTCTTGAATGTTCCTCTATGGTCTTTCTCCATTTTTTCTTTCGAACAATTTTACTGTGTATATTTGAGATTAAGGACATGGTACTATGGGTCTAATCGGTAGTAAAACACCATGTCGATGTAAATCTACTACCTATCATCCTGTATAGTTAAAAGAAGCTGAGCCTTACTTAATAACAAAAACCCCAGCCAGGCATAATGAATGGCACACATCTGTGACCCCAGCACTCACTCTGAAGGCTGAGGCAGGAAGTTTGCTGTGAATTTGAGGCCAGCCAGGGCTACAAAGTTAGTTCAAGGCCAGCCTGAACTACACAATAAGGCTCTGTCTCAAAAAAAAAAAAAAAATTACTGTCTGCATTGTAAGGATCCAGATTTTTGGATCCTATATATTGTACTATGTACCCTTACACTGACATCTGTGCATCCCTCAAGTTTGATAACCACTGTTTCATTCTGCAGCCCATTCAGCCTCTTCTTAGGATTTTATTTTGTGCTTTGCTTCCACATCCACGTGAGGTTACACAATATTTTTCGCTCTGTGTCTGATTTACCCCACTCAGCATAACATCTTCCAGGTTTGTCTACCTTGCGGCAAGCAGCAGGTTCTCCTTTGCAAAGATACATAATATCCCATAGCGCACATACATGCCACATTTTCTCTGTCTATTCACCTATTGGTCACAATATATATATTTTTTAATTTATTTGAAAACCTGATCTGCCAACTTAGCGTTTTCCACCAACTCGCGGAGCAGAAACTTACACAGGCTTCCCAGTCTCCTGCTTAGGTGCTGTCTTTGTGGGAGTGTTAGCAGCCGCCATTGATGTCTTTTTAGATGCTTGCTTAGCCCTGATAACTAGTTCTCTTTGGGCCTTTCTAACTTCCGGTTTCTGATTCCTCTTGGCCATTATGTTAGCAAAAAATGCACCAGTGATGGCCCTCTGACATGTGACTGTCCCTTTCTGTACTTTCTTCTGTAGAAGAAGAAAGTTTATTTGCCAAGGATTTCTCTTGGAAAGGAATGCAGACTTGCATTTTGCAAAACTAGAAGACCTTCCCATCCATCCTGGTGCAGCACCTCCCGTGTCCCAGGTAGATCCTGTACCCGCTGAAGCTGTGCAGCTCGGCCTCATGGTGGCAGTTGACAGCCAAGGTACAAGATGGCAAAAAGCTGGTGACAATATTGTTAATAAATAGATAACTGATAGTGCATTGGAATGAGGAGCTGAAAGATCTTAAAGAAGGGCCACTGACATAGCTCAGCAGACCAAATACCTGCTTAAGCAAGCACAGGACCAGGGTGCAGGGGGGGTGGGTCCCACCCACCCACCCTCTGGGCTGGATGCACTGAGCTGGCCACCGAGTCCAGGCATGGTGTGCACACTTGTAATCCCAGTGCTGAGAAGGCTAAAAACAGGAGGATCACTACAAATCTGAGCTATATAATGAGACCCTGGGCCAAATACATTTAAAAAAAAATTGATACTAGTTCAAAATGTGAGATTTCCATCAACAGCCCAAAAAAGGTTCAGTATGTGGTATATGTCTTTAATCCTAGTCCTTGGGAGGTTTAGGCAGGAGGATTGTCATGCATTTAATCTGTTTCAGTATCTCAGCTGTAATACACTGTAATGAACATGGGAATGCAGATAAATGGTGATTTTATCTCCTTTGGGTATGTACTGAAAAGAGGGATGGCTGAATTACACAATAGTTTTTCTTTAAAAATGTATTTATTGGTGTGAGAGAGACTGCCTGGGCTGCTGGACCCTAAAGCAATGCAGAGCACAGGCCCAGCATGGAACCCTTCAGCAGAACTCCCTGAAAAGAGGCTAGAGGCAAGACCCACCCAGCTGACTCAGGAGCAGAACATCTTGCCAGAGTGACACAAAGGGTTCACCTGCAAGGCTGAGCAGGAAGAAGAGGAGCAGAGCAGCCAGACCCAAGCCACACCCACCTGAAGGAGCCTGAACTTCATAGATCTGGACCTGGTGCTAAGGTAATAACTCTATCTAAGCTATACACCAAAGGTCAAAAGTCACTGGTATACAAAATGACAAAGAGAAGGAACAAAAAGCAGTCTCAGGCCCCAAGTTCACCTAGTACAAATGCAGAAGACACTAGCATAGAGGAAATTGGACATCACACACCTGAAATCTCTGAAATAATAGCGCTGGAAGTAAAGAAACAACTGCAGAAAGGTATAGAAGAGATCAGATCAGAAATAATTTCTGAAGTAAAAAATGTAGTGATAACTATAATCACTACATTTTTGTAGTGATAATCAAAGAAGTACTAAGTGCTTCCAAAGAATACACTGATAAAAAAAATAGAGCAGAATATAGAAATGATGGATCCCCTGAATAAGCAATATAGGAAAGAAAAAGAATGTATGAAACAGATCCAAAGTGATATGCAGGAAATTAAAACCTCAATCACAAGCTAGCAAATCTGTCTTAGTGAAAGTGAAAATAGATTCTCTGACCTTAAAGACACCATCGCAGCTATTGAAAAATTAAGCATAGATCTCTTTAAAACAACTAGGATGCAGGAAAAAGTCATTCAATACCTGCAAGATGATGCAAAGATGAACAATGTGAGACTAATAGGCATCAATGAGAAGGAAGGTGTCTATACAAATGATATAAAAAGAGTATGGATGGAAGCAATAGCAGAAAACTTCCCAAATACAGGGCAACAATCTGACATTCAGGGAACCGAAGCATATACAACTCCAAATAACATCAACCCAATTAAAACCATTCCCAGACCTGTAATAATCAAGATCCCAGAAATTCAGCACAGGAACAGTATACTAAAAGCTGCTAAAGAAAAGAAACAGATCACATTGAGAGGAAAACCCATCAGAATAATGGCAGATTTCTCTTCACAAACCATCAAGTCAAGAAGAGCATGGAGCAAAGTACTTCAAGTCTTGCAAGAAAACAAATTCTAACCCAGACTGATATATCCTGCAAAACTCTCTTTCAAGTGTAATGGAGAAGTAAAATACTTCCATGACAAAGAACAACTAAAGAATTTCATGATGACAAAGCCAGGCTTACACAGACTCCTAAATGATGTTCTAGAGAGGGAGCAAAATGATCACAATCCCATGAACAAGAATGGAAAGAACCCACCAAATAGGGAAAACAAACAAGGAAAATAAGAGGTATACAATAGTAGTCTTTCAGTTATTCTTTTGTGTACAGCAGCAAAATATTTCCATCAGCACACTCTACAAATGGACTTCTCTTGCACCCTTTGGGTCAAGATTCCATGTGGAACTACAGGGTGGATTTCAAGGAAATAGCTGTAGCTTAGTTCCGCAAGAGACACCTGGCCACCAGTAAATGTCATGGTCATTATTCATGTCTGAATACACTAGAACTTTGTGTGATATCCTATCCCCAAACTGTCAGAAGTGACACTCATTTGTTTGTCATTCCAGCATTTATCTTATGTTTCATTCTTAGTATTTCTTTACTATCATAAAAACTTTTTCTTAATTCAAATGTTTTTGAAACATTTAATTTTTACTTAATTAGTATTTAATTTTCTGAATAATACTTAATCTTAATTTTTGTTTTAAGATTTATACTATATCTTTGAATTATAATTTACTAAAAGACAAAAATAAATAAATAAATAAAATGTATTTATTTATTGAAATACTAGGGATTGAACCCAAGCCTTCACACCAGTTCTTTTTATTTTTTATTTTGTGATAGGGTCTTGCTAAATTGCTAAATTTCCTCAGTGGGCTCAAATTTTTCTACTTGACATTTCTGTAGAATCCTTTGTAACTACTTCTTGCATTGGTATACATGTCTCCCTTTTTAAACTCTTAGCCCAAGTGTTTGCATAATGTTCTTTCTTACCTGGTTTCCACATGACAAGCAGATATCACGTCACCTTTTGGCCTACTTCTCTAAGCCAATGATTCCCTACAGCAGAGATATTTGTGTTTTTGTGTTTTTTGTTTTTGTTTTTGTTTTTTGTCTTTTTGAGACAGGGTCTCACTATGCAGTTC
>PVKA01002178.1:31177-54950 GCA_004027165.1 Ctenomys sociabilis
CAATCCTCCTGCCTCAGCCTCCCGAGTGCTGGGATTACAGGCATGCGCCACCACGCCCGGCTATGGCTTTTCCCTGGTTTTTTTTTTGGCGGAACCAGGGATTGAACTCAGGCCCTTGTGCTTGCCAGGGAAGCGCTTATTCCACTGAGCCATCTCCCCGGCCCTTGTGTTTTTGTTTATCTCTTTCTTCAAATATTTTTATTAATATTCCCTCACTTAAAAATTATTTTGTCTTCGAGTATGTTAACTAAACCTCAAGATCTTGCCTTTCAAATATTCTAAAATGTGAACTTCTCTTCATTGCATTCAGGGTATGTATGTCTGAAAGAAAACTCTTGTTCAGAGTGCTTCCACGTCATTGGCCCGACTCCTGGGCAGTTTAAAGTCTGCTCGAAGGTACAGAGCATAGGTTTAGCCAGAAGGAACATGTACTTTTTGAACAGGGCTCTAGTGCAGCTGTCAAGGTGAGGCCTCTTCCTTTCCAGCAACTGTTTCATGGGATTTATGTTTTCTTACCCCTAAGGAGCAAGGCAGCCCAACATGGGGACACAACCCTGCCATCTCATTGCTTCAGAGGCAGAGGTGGGAGGTGTTGCTGTAAGTTCAAGGTCACCTTGGACTACATGATGAGTCCAAGGCCAGCCTGAAGACCCTGTCTCAAGAAACGAAGAACGAAAAATAAAGGGACTAGCTGGAAACTTCCTGTCTGCCCTCCTCCCTGAGGGTGTAGGTTCTGTATGTACTACTGGTTATATCCATCACCCACTTGTGCTGAGCGCAACATACCACAGAGACACACACTGCGTGCATGTACACATGAGCCCACACATCATGCATGCATAATACTTCTAGCATACACACATGCACTTACGCACACCCCGGACATAAGTTGCCACAGCCAGCTGTGATGGTTGGATAGTACCTCGGCTGTGTGGTGCACACAGCCACAGAATTGTGTGTGATGTGGCACTGAGGGACTTTAACAACTGGCCTGTGATTCATCCTCAGGAAATCTCTACCCCTGACCACAACCAGGACCATAGCACTGCAGTACAGCTGTGGCTGCCCTCAGGCAATGACTGAGCCCTAGCTTCCTGCACCGCCTTTCCTACCATCTTAATTTCAAACAAACCCCCGGTAGCTGCTCTTTTGATAAGGTTTCCCTGCCAGCAGATGCACACGCTCTTTCTCCCATCTTTCAGAAGCTCTTGCTTGTCCAGGACACAACCTGTCATCCAGGGGTTATGATTTCGAGACCCTCTCTCAAAAACAAAAAAAAAAAGAGGGCCAAGGAGATGGCTCAGCAGAATAAGCACTTTTATGGCAAGCACAAGGGCCCGAGTTCTACCAAAAAAAGAAAAAAAAAATCTGTGATTCCACTACTCTCTTCAGTTACTGCCCTATTTCTTTGCTCTGCAGAATTTAACACCTACATGAATTGTTTCCAGATCTCTCCTCCCATTCTGTCTCTTAAGTTTTATTTTTTTGATTTCTTTCTTTCTTTCTTGTTGAGGCAGGGTCTTGCTGTGCAGTTCAGGCTGGCCTTGAGCTCACTTTGTAGCTTGGGCTGGTTTTGAACTCACAATGATCCTCCTACCTCAGCCTCCTGGGTGCTGGGATTACAGGCTCAAATTTTATATTTAATTGTCCATAACTGTGTGTATTTATGAGATATATTGTGATATTTGAATACATGTACACATTATGGAATGACCAGGTAAGGTAAAGCTATTAGTACATTCATCACCTCAAATATTTATTTATTCCAAAAGTTTTCTTTTCTTTTTTTTTGTTTAAAGTGTCTCTAAACAAAACAGTGCTTAAATTAATGGGGTTTTTTGGTTTTTTGTTGTTGTTGTTTTTGTTTTTTTTTTTTCTACAAGGAATTAAACTCAGAACTTTGCATTTGCCAGGCAGGCCCTTGTGCCACTGAGCTACATCCCCAGCCCTCATCACCTCAAATATTTAACATTCCTTTTTGCTGAGACATTTAAAATCCTCTCATTTTGCTATTTATTAGTTTGGGTTTTTTTTTTTGTTTTGTTTTTTTTTTTGTTTTTTTTTTGAGAAAGGATCTCACTATGCAGTTCAGGCTGGCCTTGAGCTCACTTTATAGCCCAGGCTGGCCTCAAACTTGTCATGATTCTCCTGCCTCAGCCTATGAATGCTAGGATAAGAGGTATGTGACACCATCCTCAGCCTTTTCACTCTTTTTAAAATAGACACTATGTTATTAACCTTAGTCATGGAGCTGCACAGTGGACCCCCAGAATTATTCCTCCCAGAATAGAAACTGCACCCAGTGACCAATAGTCTCTACCATCCCATCTATCTGCCTTCAGCCCTGGGCAGCCACCCTTCTGCCCTCAGTTTGACCTTTTCAGAGTCTACATGTATGTGAGAGCTTATAGTATTGTCTTTCTTTCTTTGCTTCATTTTGCATATCGCACTTAGGTTATTTATTTATTTATTTATTTATTTATTTATTTATTTATTTATTTATACAAGGTCTTGCCATGTGCCTGAGGATGGTATCTGTGTAGCTCAGGCCTTAAACTCCAAGTGATCCTCCTGCCTCAGCTTCCCAAGTGTGGGATGGCACACGTGGCCATAGCCTTGTTATAGTTAATGTCAAGATGTCCTCCAAAAGCTTCAGATGATCACAGGTGGGAGTTTTAGGCTCCAAGTGGTGACAGAAGTGCTACTGCTAACTTGCTGTTAAGATGGGGCCTGCTTGAAAGACACCGGTCACTGAGAACACAGCCTGCAAGAGTTTATCAATGCCTCTTCCCAGATATCTCCATGTCTGATTTACATATTTTGGGGCTCTGGTCTTGGGTACATATTTACTTACAATTGTTGGGTCAGGGTATAGCTCAGTGGTACAGTTCCCATCTAGAAAGTGCAAAGCCCTGAGTTTGATTTCTGGTACGAAAAAACATTTTTAATCCTTATATTCTCTTTTTGTTGTGTTTTGGCTTTTTTGTAGAACCAGGGATTGAACCCAGGCCCTTGCACTTGCCAGGGAAGAGCTTATTCCACTGAGCCATCTCCCTGGCCCTCCTTATATTCTCTTAAGGAACCAACCCTTTGTTGCAATACAATAACCTGGTTTTGGTTTGTTTTTATACTTTTTTGACCAAAAATCTATTTTGCTTAAAATAAGTACTCCTTATTTCAGTAATAAATAGGCTGTCTTTCTCTGCCCTTTCACTTTTGTTTTATTTATTTACTTATTTTTTTGGTGGTACTAGGGATCAAACTCATGACCTTGCGGTTGCCAAGCCAGCACTTATTTCACTGAGCTATCTCCCTGGCCCTGCCCTTTCACTTTTGGCATCTGAATATTCTCTAAGGTAAAAAAAAGTCTCTAGTGGGTAACCCAGAGTTAAGTGCTAATTGTTGTTACTTTTTAAATTAATTCAGCCACTATATGTCCTTTCAGTTGACAACTAAATCATTTATATTTAAAGTAAGGGCTGGGGAGATAGCTCAGTGGAATAAGTGCTTGCCTGTCAAGCACAAGATTCTGAGTTCTACCCCTGGTACCACCAAAAAAACAAGAACAGTATATTTAAAATAATTACTGATAGGTATTATGTAACTAATCAAAGTTAAATTGTTATATTGTTTATATAGCAAATGGATAATTTATTTAACAGTCAAACTTCATTAAGACATGTGCACTGTAGCAATTTTGCAGGGATTTAACCCTACCTAGGATATGATCACTTGCTCTGGTTCAGCAACAGCTTCACACTTAATACTAATTAGATACTTTATGAATAAATACAATATTCAAACAAAATGCGTTCAAATGCTTTCTTAGGAAATCAATTTTAAAGTCCTTTCTATTCAGGCTAAAGACAAGCACAATAAAGCTAGATGAGCTAGTTCAAAATGAGTGGCTGATTTTATCCAGCACTTACAGCCATGAGTTGACAAGTATATTATTAAATGACTGAGAACACCTAATACAACCATTCCCACTGAACTAAGAAATAAATGTCTAAGATAAGATTTCACAGACCTCATCTATTATACCCACCCCTGCTGTTAACTCTAAAGAGGATAGAGCCAAGGTCTTACCTCAGAAGCACCACAACTATAGCCACTTTGCTATCAAAATTATTATTTCTGATCCATTATAAGCATTGAGGCAAATTTCAAAAATTCCCCATAGATACAAAAATCCTCAATAAAATCCTAGCAAATAGAATACAGCAAATCACCAAGAAGATCATACGCCATGACCAGGTAGGATTCATCCCAGGGATGCAAGGATGGTTCAATCTTCAAAAAATCTATAAATGTAATACACTATATTAATAGACTGGAATCTAAAAACCACATGATCATCTCAATTGATGCAGAAAAAGCTTTTGACAAAGTCCAACACTCATTCATGTTCAAAACCCTACAGAAAATTGGAATAGATGGACTCTACCTCAACTTGATAAAAGCCATCTATGAAAACTCAATGGCTAATATAATTCTACTTGGGGAAAAACTGAAATCTTTTACTCATAAATCAGGTACAAGACCAGGATGTCCTCTATCACCCCTCCTACTCAATATAGTTTTGGAATCTTTAGCTATAGCCATTAGGTAAGAGGGAGAAACAAAAGGAATAAGAATAGGTAAAGAAGAAGTTAAATTATCACTTTTTGCAGATAACATGATACTTTACTTGGGAGACCCAAAAAACTCCACCAAGAAACTACTAGAATTGATACACAAATTCAGTAGCATAGCAGGATCCAAAGTCAATAGCATTCCTCTACACAGATAACAAAGACACTGAGAGGGAAACTATAGAAACAATACCTTTTACAATAGCACCACAGAAAATGAAATACCTTGGAATTCACTTACCCAAGGAAGTCGAAGATCTTTTCATGGAAAATTACAGTACCCTAAGAAAAGAGATCGCAGAGTATTTCAGAAAATGGAAAGATATTCCCTGCTCCTGGATAGAAGAACCAACATCGTGAAGATGGCCATACTCCCAAAATTGCTGTACAGATTCAATGCAATCTGTATCAAACTACCACCCGCATACCACCCAGACCTAGAGAAATCATTCCTAAAAGTTATTGGGAACCAGAAAAGTCCTAGAATAGCAAAGGCAGTCCTGGCCAACAAACACAAGGCAGGAGACATCACAATTCCTGACTTGAAATTATACTACAAAGCTACTGTTATAAAATCAACATGGTATTGGAAAAAAAATAGACCTGAGGATCAATGGAATAGATTAGAAGATGCAGAGGCCTCTATGAACACACTCAGCCACTTGATCTTCGACAAAGGGGCCAAACACACTTCCTGGAAGAAAGATAGCCTCTTTAACAAATGTTGCTGGAAAAACTGGCTTTCTACATGCTGAAAACTAAAACTTGACCCTGGTCTATCACTATGCACTAAGCTAAAGTCAAAATGGATTATTGAAACTGAAACAATATCCTGGAGGAGAAAGTAGGAGAAACTCTTGAAGACATAGGGGTAGGCAAAGAGTTCATGAACAAACATGTATTCACACGGGAAACACTTGTTAATTCTAACAACTGGGATCAACTCTTATTGAGAAGTTTTTGCACGTCAAAAGAAATTGTCAACAAAGTGAAAAGACAACCCACAAATTTCAAAAAAATCTTGATAAGCACTCAAAGGTCTGCTCTCTAGCATTTATAAAGACCTAAGATAATTAGGGTCCTCAAATTTAAAGACCCAATCCAGAAATGGGCATCTGAGATGAATACACACTTCTCAGAGGATGAAATTAAAGAAGTGGATAAATATATGAAAAAATGTTCCACATCACTAGCCATCCATGAAATGCAAGTTAAAACAGCACTGAGATACCATCTCACTCCAGAAAGAATGGCTATCATAAGGAAATCAACCAACAACAAATGTTGGAGAGGTTATGGGGAAAAGGGAACACTTCTCCACTGCTGGTGGGAATGTAGACCGGTGCAACCATTGTGGAGACTCCTCACAAAACTAGGACTGGAAATACCATTTAATCTGGCTATCCCCCTATTGGGAATTTTCTGAAGGAACTGAAAACATCATATCATAGTGATATATGTGTACCTATGTTTATAGTGGCACAATTTGTGATAACAAAATCTTGGAAACAACCAAGATGTCCATCACATGAGGAATGCTTGAAAAAGATGTGGTATTTCTATACAGTGGAGTATTACTCAGCTATAAAGAATGATAAACTTGAAACATTTATATTGAAGTAGATGCCACTTGAACATATACTCATAAGTGAAATAAACCAGACACTCATGTGAAAATATTGTAGTCTCCCTAGTATAAGAAATCAAAAGAAGAAATACAAATAGAAAGGTACAACAACAACTACAAAGAATGTAGTCAAATAGTTAGGGTAAACTGAACTGCATATGTTGCAGGGTAATAATCAGCTTCTCTTCTGGAGGGTTAACAACCTAAGTTTGCAGATCAAATATTGGAGAAATGGAAGGGCTTCAAGGTCAGCTAACGTTTTGGCCCTATCCTTTCAAGGTCAGTGAAGACTCAGGACATAGGAGAACCTGTACTGTAACATCATGGAACTCAACTGTGCCCCAAATTTTCTGATCAAGGAGATTATGGAGCCACAGAGGAATGTGACCAAATCTATACTGTGCCTAAGGAGAGTCATATGGAGAGAAAGCTTTCTCTCAGGTTTTCACAGAGAGCAAACTGGTCAAGCAATAGCCGTGACTCATCCACATGGCTGACACTGACAAACGATCTACAGAATGAGGAACAGGATTACAGAATAAACCCTGAGGGGACTTGACTGACCTCATCGGATACAAAAGTTACATTTTTTGTTATGTAGGTCTTGTTTTAATCTCAGTCTTAACCATCCAGCAGAAAAGTAGAAAAACGAAGTATACAAAATAAAGCCATAATAATAAGCTTAGCTGTAAATGACTCTAGTCAGCAACTTCTTCAGATAACCCACTATTACTGTGGACTGCTGGACTGTGTTGGATTGGTTCACTGAATTCAAGCACCTATAATAACTGAATGACAATAGAATACCCATCTTTGACAAGACTAAACAAAAAAGGGGGGGGATACAAAGGAAGAACCATTCTGTGTTTTTATAAACAGTACAGTTAGGATAAATATGCAGTACTTTTGCATAATTCTATGAGAAGAAAGATTTGCACTAATAGTGTTTGGACAGGATATCCTGTCTGCTTCTTGTACTATGGATAACTACTAGCAAGATGACAATGTAAAAAGTATGAATTATTGAAACTGTAGTATAATTCAGCTTTAAGAAAAAGATAGGTATACATTCTCTTAATTCATTGAGTAGAGGCATCTGCTCTAATAGTATTTGTAGACAGAGTATCATGTATGCACCTTGTACAACAAAAAGCCACTATGAAAACAATGTGCAATGTATTTATTGTTGAATCTGTCCTACTAATTTGATTTGCAACTGTCTTATTGCTATTTGTTCTTCAATAAAATAAAATAAATTCCCAAAGAAGGGGGCAGGTGAGACAGCTCGAGGGTCTAAAGAGCCTGCTTAGGCAAATTCAGGGACTGAATCCCTGTACCACATGCTGCATCAGCCCAGCCCACAGGGCACACTGAGCTGGCCACAAAAAAAAGTAAAATAAAATTTAAAATTCCCAAAGAAGGACATTACAATTGCCCATGTAGCAACAGTGAACACTGCATCCAAAACTGTTTCATCCCAGGAACTGAGGTCAGCCCCATTCATGGGCATTTCTTCCACTGTAGCATTGTAGAAAATCTCAGTGTCACGAAAAATCTTCTTGTCCTTCCTCAGGAACAAAGTTTATAGCCACATCTTTTCATCCCTTTTCAACCCCCTCTACTAATTTTGTGAATATAGCTTTCATGATTGGTAGAGAGATTATAGTTTATAATCAAAGACACTGGCTGTGCATCAACCCCAAAGCAAAGCAGTCAGTAATGATCAGAACACAGTTTGACCCTGCCCAGAATTCCCTTGTGATAACATTTCTCTCCTAATCCATGTCACCATACAGAGCAAAAACTGTGAAGTCTCTGGCACACATTTGCTCAGTCCACCTTTCCCCTTGTACTGAGAAAAATAACAGCCTGCATAATGGTGTCTCCTACAAATCACAAAGGGTATCCAACTTCCTTTCCTCTCTCTCTCTCTCTCTCTCTCTCTCTCTCTCTCTCTCTCCCACCCTCCCTCCCTCCCCTTCTCCCCTTTTTGAGGTGATTACAAACATTCCTTTATTGTGTCTCAAAAAAAAAAAATCCTTAGGAACATCTTAACAGAGAACATGGAGCTGAGCAGTAGTGTCTGGACAGTTTGTCCCTGGGAGCTTTGGTCTTCTTGAAGAAAGCTATTTTGTTTTGCAGGTTCAGAGCACAGGATGTCATATGTGCTTTGTACGCATGGAAAGGGTCCCTCTCATAAGTTGGTAGCACTCAGTTTCTCTTGCCATCACTGCTGCTGATGCCTCGCATGTGTGACCAGTCCAGGGGTGCCTGAGAAGGCTGCTCCTCCTCAGAATCCAGGGTCCTGTGGGACAGCTCCCCAAAGGGGGGTGACTCTCCTGAAGGGTTCCAGGCAGTCCATCTGCTTGGCCAGCTGGAACTGCTGATGAGGTTGGCAACATCCAAAGAGGCCACTTCTGTTGCCTTCTTCCACTGCTCCTTCAGGGCATGACCCTTCTCTAAAGAAGGGTTCCCCTCCATGCTGAGGTCTTCCAACTTAGCCTGCAGGACACTCAGGGCTCCTTGTGTGAGCAACAGGATCCCAGCAGCTTTTTATAGTTCTGATGGGCACCACAGGCGCGGATGTGGCGCTCCAGCCTGGTCAGGGCTGGGTGGTACTCTTGATGGCAACCAGAGCTAGCCTTCCTGTCTTTGGGCTCTGGACTTGTATCCAAGGAGGAAGTGGAGGTTAGTACTCTGCTCTTCTTAGAGCTCTTCTTGGCAAAGCAGTGTCTCCCTGCTCCCTTAGGGCTCACCCCTGCCTCACTGTCAGTTACCTCCCTTTCTAAATCACTCTCTTCACCATTGACACTGCCCAGCTTGGCTGACTTTGCAGCACCCTAGGCAGCTGCTTGCACCTTGCAGCTGTCTTCATCCTCTCCTCCTCTTCCTCCTCCTCTTCCTCTTCTTTGCTTCCTCCGCTACTTTACTACCACTGCCTGCTGCTGCTTTCCCTTCTTCTTCCCCACTGTTCCCTTCTCTCAGCCTCCTCACCCTGCCTTCTTGCTTACAGCTCTGCCCCTCCAAAACTGACTTTGCCCTTCTTTGCTTCTAGCCCTGGGTTTCCAGTCCTCCTTCTCCTCTTTGTCTTCCTCCTTGTTCTCTCTCTTGAACAGGCACTCCTCCCCACTCTTCACTCTCCTCCTGGCTTTTAGCTTCTCTACTTCCCCAGCCTTCTTTGCTCTCCTCTGAACAGAAGCTGCCTCACTGTCCTCACTTTAGTCCCTGGCCTGCTGCTTTCTGGCAGAGGTCTTGCCTGGTGCCTGCTCATTCTTGGTTTTGCATTTCTTTAAAGTCTTGTCCTTGTATTCTTTTCCCTCCTCATCTTCTCACTGTCATCTTCCTCTAAGATCTTACTTATTCTAACAGAGCCTTCCCCTTCCCCTCCTATTCTTCCTCCTCACTGCTCTCCTCTAATCCTGTTTTTGTAGGCTGCTTTGCTGGCTGGTCCCTTTGCTGCTCTTACACACTACTCTCAACTGCTTTCTTGGAAGCCTGCCTTGGATACTCCTCTGTGGTTTGGCTGGTTTCTGCCTCTGCCATCCTGTTATCTGCTGGGTATCCAAAGCAGTCTGGACCAGGGACTGAGGACCTGGTTCCTGAATTGAGGTGGAACCTTTTCCTCTCTTGGTCACTGCAGGAGGTGGGAGGCTTCTTCACCTTCTTGGTGAGGTCCAGCTTCTCTCGCCTGGTACCAGCTTCATCCATCTGCATCTTCAGCAGCTCTTCCTCCACCAGCCACTTCAGTGCCTGCTTCTCCTCAGGTTCCAGATGGTTGTGACCCGCGTGAACCAAGAACTTCCCCCACATGATGGAGCGCAGGAGCGTGCTAAGGTCAGGGTAGCCTCGGAAGAAACTGTGCATGAACTCCTGCATCTCATTCTCCCATGCCATTTTGCTCCACCCGGGATTGATGACTCTTGCCTTTTTCATCTTGGCCCCCCATCAGCCGTTTTCCCATTCCTCTTTTTCAACATTAATATAAAACTGTTTGGTTCCTTCAAGGGCTCATTCTTCTTTCCTCACCTGGATCTGAATTGGATCTCTCATGAATTTTTGAATTACTTCCAACACATCAGTTGGCCTTGTAGCAGAAAGTAACACCATCTGAATATTTGTATTTAGTTTTTGGAAACTGTCATGGATTTGATCCTTAAACCCTTGACTCAATATTTCATCTGCTTCATCCAAACCAAACATTCTGATCCACTTTGGAGAAAGATACCTTCTGTTTAACATGTCCTACACTGTCCTTGGTGCACCAATAACATGTGGTGCTTCAGCCTGCAGCTTTTGCATTTCATTTCAAACATTTGTCTTACCCATGCAGGGGTGGTACATTGCTCCCATATAATCTCCAGATTACCTTTTCAACTTTTGATACAAGGAATAGTAGCTCATTATTCATTAGCTGAAGGGTCCTTAAAACTGTAAGCATGGATGAGTGCCCTGCAGAAGAGACTCCTTTAAATCCACACCATCAAAGCTGGAACTTGAAGAAGAGAGCCTCCAGTGTTGTTAGCCACTTGCAGAATTATCTCTAGGATGCAGTTAGTGGTTCTCTGGCTATCATACTAAGCACTGGCTCACTCAGAAGTCAAGAGCAGAACAGAGAACTATTCCTAGACACCACTTTCTGCAAAAGATGGTGCCTGTAGGTCCTAGGGACATGCAGCATCCTAGTCCATTTCTGCTGCTGTCACAGGGTGCTCACAATTGGGTACTTTATAATGAATAGAAATCTACTTGGCTCACAATTCTGGAGCCTCAGTAATCAAGCCACTATTTCCTAGTGAGGGCCTTCTTTCTACATCATCTCAAGGCAGAGGGCAGAAGAGGCAGAATAGGCAAGAGAGGAGCCTCCCTTCTAACCTCATAAGGGCAATGCCTCAGTACCCTTGCCCCAAATCTCTAAGCATGAGCTCATCTTTTAAAAGTCTCACCTCAGGGCTGGCGGTATAGCTCAGTGGACTAAGCGCTCGCTTAGGTAAGCGTAGGGACCAGTGTTCGATCCTTGGTTCCCCAAGCCGCGCCGGCCGGCCTTCGGGTGCGCTGAGCCGGCGAAGCAATCCGGGTGTGGTGGCGCGCGCCTGTAATCCCAGCACATGGGAGGCAAAAAGCAGGAAGATCACTATGAATGTGGGCTGCACACATAGTGAGACCCTGCACCAAAAAAATTGAAAAAAACAAAAAAATAAAAAAAAAAATAAAAGTCTCACCTCTGTACGTGTGTGTGTGTGTGTGTGTGTGTGTGTGTGTGTGTGTGTGTGTGTGGTTTGGGGACTGAAGCCAGTTCTTTCCTGTACTACATCAGCACCTCCACTGCCACCCAACCACAGCTTGCTTAATAAAGCAGCTCTGCTGCAGTGGGTCTGGGTGGCATAGGCCTGTCAATCCCAGAACTCACAGGCTGATGCAGGGGGACATGGTGATTTGAGGCCAGCCAAGGGCTCCGTGGAGAGCCGAAGGTTTTCCTAGATTATATAATAAGACCCTGTCTCAAACCAGCACCCATCTTTCTAAAAAAAGAAAAATGAAAACAACCAAGGAATTCTACTTCCATATCCTGGCTGAACTTAAAAAAAAAAAAAAAAAGGGTAGGCATAACCACTCCATAAGAGGGAAACAGAGGAGCAATTCAAGAGAACAGGAGGGGCTGGGGATATAGCTCAGTGGCACAGTGCCTACAGGGCAAGTACAAGATTGTGAGTTTGATTCCCAGTACCCCCCCCCCAAAAAAAGATTTGTGTTGCTGCTGGCAAAGATGGGCTTCTATTCCTTCTGTCCATTAAATTCTGTGTGTGTGTGTGTGTGTGTGTGTGTGTGTGTGTGTGTGTGTGTGCGAGCGTGCGCACGCACACGTGTGTTCTAGGGAAGGGTCTACAGGGTGCTCAGGGTTTCACTACTAGATAGGACTTGTAGTGAGTGATCTGCCTATTTATAGCCTCCCAAGAGCTGGAATTACAGGTGCATGCCACCACACCCAGTCTCAATGGCCATCTCAATGCACCTGGAGGTGGGGTCAGCACAGCATACTGAATTCTTAATAAAAAATGCATACTTTGTTTACAAAAAGTAGGATTCATACTTGTAGCTGATGAAAATTCTCCCCCTAAGTCAACTATGAAACAGAACATTGTTACAAATTCTATTCTAATTTATATATTCTCTGATAAATACATAAGGATTTTGTTGATGTTGTCTTGAGACAGGCTCTTACTGTGTTGTCCAGCCTGGCCTTGAACTTGTAGTGATCCTCCTGCCTCAGCCTCACAATTGCTGGGAATACAGGTGTGTGCCACCATGCCTAAATTAGAGATAATTTTTTAAACTATAAATGCAAAGACTAAGAAGATGTTTTGTTCTCTTCTCTACCTTCCTACCATAAAACAAATGCAAAAACAAGCCAAGAAGGGACACAAAAGAGTTGATAAACTCAAGAAAGTATAGGAAGAAAAAGGAATAAGCATCTGAAAACTGAAGGGAAAATTTTTTTTTTTTTGAGGTTTTCCTTTTTTTTGCACACAGGGTCTTACTATGCAGCCCACATTCACAGTGATCCTCCTGCTTTCTGCCTCACTAGTGCTGGGATTACAGGTGCACACCACCGCGCTCGGACTCCAATCGCCGGCTCAGCGCACCCGAAAGCAAGGCCGGCAATGCAAGCGGAAACAGGGATTGAACCCTGCACTTAGTCCGCTGAGCTATACCACCGGCCCTACTGAAGGGAAATTTTAAGGAGTCCAAATAAAAATCTACACACACACACACACACACACGCATGCGCGCATGCACACACACATGCACACACACACATGCATGCACGCACACACACATGTGCGTGCATGCACACACACACACACACACACACACACGGAGAAAAGTCAGCAAGAGAGCAGCTCTTGGGATAAAGCCACGGAAAAACAGATTACAGAAAATGTAGCAGGAACAGAAAATAACACACAACCAGGCATGGTTATGCATCCCAGTAATCTGGGAAGCTGAAGCAGGAGGACTGCAAATTTAAGCCTAGACTGGACAAGGTGATAAGCCTGTCTCAAAATAAAACATAAAAAAAGGACCGGGGATATAGCTCAGTATAGAGACCCTGGGTTCAATTCCAAGTACTACAACAAACAAACAAACAGCAACAACAAAAATTACAACATACTTATCACTGGAGTCTCTGAAGAAGAGGATTGAAACAAATAAAAAAAAACAATTTGCATTTGAATTCCAAAAATTGTTTCAAAAACCAAGAAAGCTTAAATATAAATATCAAAAGAACCTACCATATTCATGGGAAGAATGAACCTTTGCCATTAAGAGAAAAAAACACTAGACTATAAAACAAAGGAAACATCTTTAGGTCACAGGCATAAAGATGAAATTACTTGTAACAGCTAGAAAATTAAGCTGGCACTAGACTTCTTAAGGACAGTACACAAAGCCTTTGTTTGTTTGTTTGTTAGTAGTACACTACTAGACCTTGTGTAGTACAGGCTGGCCTTGAACTCACTATGTATTCCAGGTTGACCTCAAACTCGTGTCAATCATTCTGTATCAGCCTTTTGAGTGCTAGGATTACAGGATTACAGGTGTGTAACACCACCCTTGGCTCTCAAAGCTTTAAAAGAACTTCAAAAAAAGGTATCACTTAGTGCCAGAATAAATCCAATCCTCTTTAAGGAAAGATAAAAACCTTCCTCAATAGCAAAGCATTCCTTTTTTTCCAATAATTTTATTGAAAAACAAATAGCAATAAGACAGTTTCAAATCAAATTAGTAGGACAGATTCAATAATCAATAGATTGCATATGGTTTTCTTAGTGGTTATTTGTTGTACAAGGTGCAGACATGATATTCTATTTACAAACACTATTAGAGCAGATCCCTCTATTCATTGAATTAAGAGAATGTAGCTGTATACCTATCTTTTTTTTTTTTACAAAGCATTCCTTGTGTCTATTGTCCAATTAAAAATTAATGAACATGAAAGCCAAGCATGGTGGCACACACACACCTACAATCAAAGCACTCAGATGCTATAACAATGTATGTAAGTATAATATCATGTATGCACCTTCTACAATACCAAAACACTATGAAAACAGTTTGCAATGTATTAATTTATCAAATCTATCTTGTCAAGGTATCTTAAAACTGTCTCATTGATATTTGTACTTCAATAAAATAAAAATAAATAAATAAATAAATAAAGCACTCAGCAGGCTGAGGCAGGAAGAATACACATTCCAGGACAGGTTTGACTACATATGAGTTCAAGACCAGACTGAACCACATATTGAGACCCTGTCTCAGAACAAGAAAAACCCAACCAGACAAAAATTAAACATGAAAAACAAAAAGCCCATGACTCATAAGCAAAGAAGTATTGATCCATTGCAACAGATCCAGCAACAGTGCCCAACTAGCAGCAAACCTTTTAAGCCATCTTTTGTAAGGAGTGTAGCTCAGTGGTAGAACATTTACCTAACCTGCTGGTTTGATCCCCAGCACTACAAAAAATAAACAAAATAAAAAATTAAATACAATATCTTTATAAATATGCTCAAGAATGTAAAAGAAAATGTAGGCATAATAGAATTAACTCCATTTGAATTCTAAGATGCTTTGTCCATTTTCTGATGCTATTATAAAATACCAGAGGCTGGGTTGTTTGTCAAAGTGGTTCATTTATCTTTGGATTTGGAAACTAACAGCCCATGTAGCATGGGGCTACCTGCCGCAAGGGCTCTGGCTGCATCACATCATGTTGGTGGTATCATAGCAGGAAAGGAGACTACATGATGACACAGAAAGGCTCTTGATTATATAAATTAAAAAGCTTCTGGGCTGGGGTGATATCTCTGTAGAATAAGTGCCTGCCTCTTCCACAGAGAGCAAATTGGTCAAGCAATGGCTGTGACTAATCCACAAGGCTGACACTGACAAGGGATCTACAAAGAGCAGTACAGGGTTACAGGATAAACCCTGAGGGTACCTGACTGACCTTATCTGATACAAAAGTTACATTTTTTTTTATATAGGTCTTGCTTTAACTCAGTCTTAACCATCCAGCAGAAAAGTATAAAAATGGAGGTATATAAAGTTAATATAATGAATTGTTGAGTGGAAGTCAACAACTTCCACTTCTGTTGTGGACTGCTGATCTGTTCTGGATTGTTTTACTTAAAAAAAAAAAAAAATATATATATATATATATATATATATATATATATATATAGAGAGAGAGAGAGAGAGAGAGAGAGAGAGAGAGCCAGGCATGGTGGCGCATGCCTGTAATCCCAGCACTTGTGAGGCTGAAGCAGGAGGACTGTTGTGAGTTCAAGACCACCCTGAGCTACAGAAGTGAGCTTAAGGCCAGCCTGAACTGCATAGTGAGACCCTGTCTCAAATAGACAAACAATAAAATTAAATTAAAAAAATATATATATATACATGTATATATATACATATATAATATATAATTAGCCATCTATGTTGTGAAAATCTGTAACATATGTATCATTGTATGTTACCCTGTTTATGTCATTTGTTCTCTTTGTTTTTGCTTCTATTTTTCACTCTTCAAGTTAAAATACAAATAAATAAATTAAACATAAAAAAAAAGAATAAGTGCCTGCCTGACAAGGGCAAAGTCCTGAGTTCAATCCCCAGTACTAAAAAAAAAAAAAAAAAAAAAAAAAAAAAAGCTTCACTTAAAAATTTTAGCTTCCTGTGTAAATAAGGACCAGAATATAAAATAGATATTGGGAAGTGGAAAGAAAATGCTCCTAATATAAGATGGGGAACAAGGGAAGGGGGAAGGGCAAAGAAAGGGAAAAGGGCAAGAAAAGAAGGGACAAGGAAAGAATGGAAATAAAACTTTTGTGAATAAGGAGGGGAAGAGGCATTGAGGGAAGGAGAATGGGGAAAAAAAAGAAGAAACAAGACATCATATACAGGTACAAAGACCCTATGCTCAAGCCACACCATGTCCTTGGGCTGTACACCACACACTGAGTGCTCAGCAGGACCCTAGACACGTGGCAGGTGCTGCTTCCCAGTGACACCTACTTGGACACAACTCCAAACTATAGTTAGAAAATGGCTCGGATTTTCAGCTGCTTTTCCCAGAACTCCAAGTTTGCTTTCCTGTTTATCTTGGTGGAATGCCTGTGTTGTACTTGTGATTTTTCTGTTCTCTGCAACACATTCAAACAAGATTGTCACAGATGAGGAAACAAGAGGTCACTCCTTACAGTCAGATGTTTGACTTCCTGTGCAGAAAAGATACTTGGATGTGAATTTTTGACATTTTTAAAGGAAAAATAGAGCTAGTCTTCTAAAGGTAAATTCTCTTCACTGCTTCTTCCCTCAAGAGTCAACAAACAAGAGTCATTTCTAAACATATCTCCTCTTCAGCATCTTGTCTGATTTTAGTGAGTCTGTAGTCAGTACTCAGTGGCAGCTGCTTTATAGTTTAAGGAAACATTCCCAGAAGAACAAAGGAAAGCAAGAGGGGCAGCCAAATAGCATTAAGATATGAGAATTTTTTTTTCTTTTTTAAGTGGGACTGGGGATTAAACTGCGTGACATCCTCAGCTTTTTTTTTTTTTTTAGTACAGGGTCTACAGGGTCTCACAATGTAGATCAGACTCATAGTGATCTGCCTGTGTTCAACCTCCCAAGATCTGGGATTACAGGCACACAGCACCACACCCAGTCTCAATTGCCATCTCACTGTGCACCCCCAGGGCAGGGCTGGCATGGCAAGCTGGGGATCGAACTCCAGTCGCTGCATCTGCTTAAGCAGGTGCTTTAATCCACTAAGCTATTTGGCTGGCCCCTTTTTTGTCTTTTTGACATAGGGTCTTACTATGCAGTTTAGGCTGGTTTTGAACTGACTCTGCAGCCTGGCTGGCCTGGAACTTGCAGCAATCTGTATCAACCTTCTGAGTGCTACGATTATAGGAGTGTGCCACCATGCCCAGCTCTTCATATTTTGCTTTGAAATATGGTTTCAATTGTCCAGAGTAGGACTGAACTTGTAATCCTCCCGCTCAGCCTCCTGAGTGCTGAGGTTACAGGCTTGTACCACTACATCTGGGCTCATCTTTCAGTTTCTATGATTGTGTTCTTGATTAGGTTACAGTATTCATGTCAATGCTAACATAAAACCCTAGGAGTAAACCTAGGTACCAAGTGCTACTGATCATGTCATCTTAATTAAGAGGGATACTCACTGCCTTACTTCGTGTCATTTTCTTTCTTTTTTTTTTACTTTTTTTGTCTTTTTGAGACAGGGTCTCACTATGCAGTTCAGGCTGGCCTTAAGCTCACTTCTGTAGCTCAGGCTGGTCTTGAACTCACAACAATCCTCCTGCCTCAGCCTCCCAAGTGCTGGGATTACAGGCATGAGCCACCACTCCCGGCTCCCGTGTCATTTTCTATAAAATGAACTGGATAATATTTGCAAATTCACAGTATTACAGACAAGTAGGTTAGGTAGAAAAATTATAGGCAGTCAGCCAGGGCAGAGCCCTCAAAGGAGTCAATGCAGAAGATGAGAACACACCACAGCTATGGCTACAGGTGCATTTGCTCAAGACCAGGCCTTAAGACAAATATGAAGGGACTGTCCCTACTTCCCTAGGGAAAACAGTAGTGACTGATATTCTAAATCCGGATCAGTCACTTGGATGGAGGGCCAAGACCCTGCCCCATCTCTTTCAGGAAAGGTACTTGTTCTTTTCATGCATACTTACTACATGACTTACTTCCCCATTGGATCAATATTACCTAAACAACTGTACTTCTAATCTTATTGGTTGATCATACTTTTGTCCCACCTTAAAGCACCTTGTAATTATGCACCCATGTTGTGATTTTGCTCTGTAAAACTTTGGGAACTGGGCTTGTGAACAACTGACTTTCCAAGTCCCCTTCTGTCTCTCTTAGACAGGAGCTATCATTTCCTCAATAAGTATTTCCTGCTCTTAACACCTATTGTTCCCTAGAATTTATTCTTTGAGCCAGGCATGGTTGTGCATACCTCTAATCCCAACACTCAGGAGACTGAGACAAGAAGATCAAAGCAAGTCTGAAGCCAGCCTGGGGTACACAGTGAGTTCAAGCCCAGCTCCTGAACTGTATAAAAAGATGGACAGAGCCTGTCTTAAAACAAAAAACAGAATTCATTCTTTGATTCTTCTGGAAGACAAACTCAATGTATGGGACATCTAGCAGGTTAGGTTATATTTCCCTTGTGTTCTTTGGATTATTTGGAGGTCCTATGTCATCCTGTATCAACATTGCTTGAAGGTTAGTTAATATTTGTAAAACCTTAACTCCATTCTATGCACCTTGTATTTTATTTCTATTAATTAATTAATTAATGTTACCTGGTATTGAACTCAGTCAGGACTTGAGTTCAAGCGCTCAACTTGAGTGCTTGCCAGGCAAGCGTTTATTCTACTGAGCTATTTCCCTGGCCCAGCACCTTGTATTTTATAAGCACTGTGTGTTTATAAAATGAATTCCTGCAGCAGTGTGAATTTTCTCTACACACGTAAGTGGTGTTACAATACAGATGGAGGTCTGCAACCACCTTGCTGGACTTACTGTTGGCTATTACTGGATGTGCTGCCATCAAATGGAATGGTGAAACCTCACATGATGGGAACTAGCTCACAAGTCACTAAACCTGAAAAGTTGAAATGCTGAAATCAAGAATCTTTGAAAATACATATACAGTGTAGTTCTGGGCTTGAACACACTATGCCACCCAGGTTGACCTACTGGCAGGGATTCTCCCAGATCAGCCTCTGAAGGGCTGGGATTATAGGATATATATATATATATATATATATATATATATATATGAATGAATATATGATACCGGGTCTTGCTATGAAGTTCAGGCTGTTGTTGAATTCATTATGCATCCCAGACTGGCCTTGAACTTGAAATGATCCTCCTGCCTCAGCCACTAGAGTGCTGGGATCATAGGCGTGTGATACCACACACAGCTGGAAATATTTGAAATAGTGTGTAGTTGTTCTGTTTATGAAAACTTTAGGGCCAGGGAGATGTCTCAGTGGAGTAAGCACTTGCCTGGCAAGCACAAGGGCCTGAGTTCAATCCCCAGTTCTGTAAAAAAAAAAAAAAAAATCAACTTAGCAGCAGTATTGTATTTGACTAAGGACATTTAAGATTTACTTTCAATTTATGGTATTTGCATAGTCAACTGGAACAAAGTAGCTAATAGATATTGTATGTTTTCATTTTTATTTTTGTTCTTTTGAGACAGCATCTGGCTATGTCCTTCAGGCTATGTCCTTAAGGCTGGCCTTGAACTCACAGTGTAATCTACCCTGCAGCCATCCTTCTGACTTATCCTCACCCTTCTCAGCAATGGGATCAGGCCTATATACTCTAACACACCAGGCTACAGATACCAAGCCGACTTCAGGGCTGTAAGCATATATACCACAGCCCTTTCTATTTTCAACACAAATGGCAGGAGAACTACCCCTGGCTTATTTTCTGGATTCCTCTCCTCAGTCCTGCTGTACTGAGGACTGATACCATGACTTTTTCACTGACCTATGTCAATTTTAATTTTTGGGTTTTTTTTTCTAAATTCCCCAGGCTGGGTTT
This sequence comes from Ctenomys sociabilis, assembly GCA_004027165.1. Lineage (NCBI taxonomy): Eukaryota > Metazoa > Chordata > Mammalia > Rodentia > Ctenomyidae > Ctenomys > Ctenomys sociabilis. The sequence goes on from PVKA01002178.1 coordinate 51,104, forward strand.
AAATTTGCCTGCCTCAGCCTGAGTGTTCATAGTTTGTAAAACAAGTAATTGTACCTATCCGTACAGCGCAAATCTATGAAAGAGATTAGCAGAGTTTATGATTAAAAATCTAAAATGTAAAATTTTAAATGCAGAAGAAAATCATTAACGTAACACCAAAATCCACTTCTCGGAAAGAGCTAGTTTGAATTTTGGAGCACTGGTCTTCATCGGGTTTGAACCCGGAGGGTTCACAAGGTTTAGAGTACTAAAAAAATAAATAAATGCAAAACCGAGAAAAGCCCTAGCTTTCCGTGTGCCTTCACCGGGGTCCCACGGGGCACCGGCGCTCGGCTGACCCGGGAGCACGCTTTTGTTTCCCCCGCTTAGGGCACCCGGGTTGCGGACAACCTGGAACCCCAACGGGCTGCCCCCGAAGGCTGCCTCCGGCACTGCTTGACCCGGAGCCCGCTGCTTCCTTAGATTTCCGTTTCCTCCTCCGCGGAAGCAGCGTCGCGCCGGCCCGGAGCGCGCCCCGCGGACCCGGCCTGGAGCGCGCCCGGCAGGTGGAGGCCGCGCGGCCGGCGCAGGCCCGGGCGGAGCCGCAGGGCGGAGGGCGGCGCTGGACGGAGGGCCCAGGACGGACGCCCGCGGCGCGCGCAGCCTGTGCTCGGCCCCCGCCCCCGCCCCCGCTCCGCCCCGCCCCGCCCCGCCCGCGCCGCGCGTCCGGGTCGCCGGGCCGTGGTGTACGTGCGGCGCGCGCGGAGCGAGTGGCGCCGGCCCGCGCCCTGCCCCCGTGCGCCCTCCCCGCCGCGCGCGCTGCCGGAGCCCGGGCGGCGGCCAGCCGGGTCCCGCGGGCCGCGATGCGGCGCTGAGGGCCTGCGGAGAGCGCGGCCCGGCATGACGCGCTGACGGCCTCTCTGCCGCCCCGGGCCGGCCGCCCGGCCTGCTCCGCCATGGCGAGTGACAGCGGCGGGCTCAGCCGGCTCAGCGGGCCGAGCGCTAGCGAGCGCGAGCGCGAGCGCCAGTACTGTGAGCTGTGCGGGAAGATGGAGAACCTGCTGCGCTGCGGCCGCTGCCGGAGCTCCTTCTACTGCTCCAAGGAGCACCAGCGCCGGGACTGGAAGAAGCACAAGCTCGTGTGCCAGAGCGGCGAGGCCGGGCCCAAAGGGGCTCCTGCGGCTGGGGGAGCGGCCCAGACAACGGCGGGGCCGCGCAGGGACGGCGCCGATGCCGCGTCCGCGCCCGCCGCCGGGGCCGCCGCCGGGGCCCCCCGCAGAGGCCGCCGAGACCTCGAGGCGCCCCCGGCCGGGCGCTCACCGCGCCCGGAGCGCACCCTGCTAAGCCCCGGGGAGGCGCTAAACCCTGGTGGCGGAGCTGGGGGACCGCGGCCCAACGGGCAGACGAAGCCGCTGCCTGCTCTGAAGCTGGCGCTGGAGTACATCGTGCCGTGCATGAACAAGCACGGCATCTGCGTGGTGGACGACTTCCTGGGCCGCAAGACGGGACAGCAGATCGGAGACGAGGTGCGCGCACTGCACGACACCGGCAAGTTCACGGACGGGCAGCTTGTCAGCCAAAAGAGCGACTCCTCCAAGGACATCCGGGGCGACCAGATCACCTGGGTGGAGGGCAAGGAGCCCGGCTGCGAAACCATCGGGCTGCTTATGAGCAACATGGACGACCTCATCCGCCACTGCAATGGGAAGCTGGGCAGCTACAAGATCAACGGGCGCACGAAGGTGAGTCGGGGGTGGGTGGGCGAGCGGGAGGGGAGGAAGCAGGGCGCGGGGACCAGGTGGGCAGTGTCCGCAGGCTGCCCTGGCTCAGCGCAGGGCTGACCCCAGGCGCGGCTTGTGCACTTTCTGTCGCGCTGTACACCTGGCTGCGGTGCTAACCACGCCTAACCACGGGGAGGGGGGGATTAGGGTACTCTTGTCTCCCGGCGTCTGCCGAGCTGTTTGTGGCTTGCCCCACTCTGACCGAGCGTCCGACGCTGCACGTTCTGTTGAGAATTGGTGGGCGGAACTCAGGGCACCTTGAGCATATCTGGGGCAAAGATTCCCGCATCCAGGAAGAGCTTCGCTGCACCCCTTACAGATCGGTCGCGTTCCTGATCCCTACTGTTTTGCAACCCGCTGCACACAGTGAAAGATACATTTTTGTTTGCAAGTCTGTGTGGAGGCAGGTTGCATTTTTAGTACCAGGTTACCTCGACTTGTTTTGTTAATGTGATCCTTCTGTTCAGAAAGAGCTTTCAGTAGCTTCGTGTAAAACTACAACACGGAATTGGGGCAGGAGGGGAATTCGCCAGATTTCGCTTCAGTGAAATCTTGTTTGTTGCTTTCTCTTTGCTGTTGCCCCACCACCACCATGGCCAGTTTTTTCCCAGTCAGACCCTTCTCCCTCCCGGCAAGGTAAACAGCAGAGCTGCTGCTACTCCCGCAGCTCAGGGTTCTTAACCTCCTAGAACTAAATCTTTTCTTTGTATCCTGCTCCAGGGCTGCCCGACTCTACCTCCTCCACCATCAGTCTCTGATGTTATGAGTTTTGAGAGATTGTCTCCTGGGAAGTTATCACAGATACTTGTTTGTACCAGCCAGGTTTTTCCCTTCATGTGCGCGCATTGTGTGTGTGTGTATCAAGTAGTCTTGGAGAAAAATAATAATCGCCTAAAATTAAGGAAAAGGGGTCCAATTAAGTCTCAGCCTTGGTGTCCACAAGGTTTTCATTTTTATTAAAAGAAGGTCTCCATGAATCAGAAATCTCAGTGTAGTCATGAACTGAAGAGCAGGAGAGAGAGCAGGGAGTAGGGTTGAGCATATGGACACTGAGCGTATCAGCACAAAGTTAAGTTGGAGCCATGAAGGCGCTGGTGTCCAAAGCCTTTCCTGATCTGCTTCTCCCTGGCAGCTGGTTTGTAGTCCGGCTGAGACCTCTTCTCTCCCATCTTTCTTCTGTCCCCCAGCTGTTAGAGCTGTGCCTCTTCTGTGAAGGGGTAGGAAATGTCACCTCTTCCCTCATGGTGGAGGTCTAAAGTAAAAAGCACGGGTTTCAGTCACTTGACTAGGAGCATTATTGCTGAATAAAGAACTAGATAAAGGAAGGGTGGATTTTTATACTATATGGGTTTAATCTTATGCCTACCTTAAAATAAGGGACTCAGTTTCAGGATCTGTGAGTGGTTTCAGGGAATTGTTTTCCTTGTACTTCTTGGCTGAAAGAGTTTTAATAATCATGTTTGAACATGTAATTTAAGTATTCCTTAGAGAACAAGTGTGCTTGCTTTGGGGGACTGAGAACTGATCGCAGTGCTCTCTACGGCTATTGAGCAACCATAGGGTACAGGGAACAGATCAGGTGCAGTAGGGACACAGCCACCCTAATCCTGTGAAGTGGGTAGTTTTATCCTAAGTTACATTCGAGAAAGTTTCACTTTAGTCTTAGCCAAGCCCTGCTGCTTTCAAAAAACCTGGCAGAAATTCTGGCTCAGGTGAGTCAGAGGTGGAGCCCATGCTTTTCCTGTTATCCAGAATGCAGGTGGAACTTTGAATGAGTGGGCGTTCATCACTTCACACATGACTGGGATTGTTTACGTTTTGGTTGATCACAGGCGAATAACAGTTTTGTATATGAATAATCACCCGGTTCCTGGTTGGGCTACATACACTTTTTAATCAAGATACTGAGCGATGTTTATATCATGCAGTGACTTAAAAGCCACTTTATATTTACCTAAATCATGCTCACTTAATTATAACTCCTAAGAGTTGACAGGATATAGTTGTTATGTATGGTTGGGGAAAGGGTCTTCAATAAAGAATTTTATTGTCCTTCATAATGTTACAGTGACCTGAACGCCTACTGC